>MDKH01086146.1:0-23010 GCA_005239495.1 Nicotiana undulata | reverse complement strand
TATTTGAGATTACGCACGAGGGGACATGTCGTGCTCTGTTATTTGATTGATTCCCGAATACTGATAGCTGTTTTCTTCGGTTTCTGTTTTTACTTTCCAGTTGCATTCTCACTGTACTGTTGTGAATTAGATGTTATTTTTCTTGTATCCCCAGTATGTACACATATCTTATTTTATCGTTTAAGTTCCAATATTATTGCTGCCCCGTTAATACTTTTCCCCTATTTGTTCCCATATCTCTTCTAGTTGATCATACTTGTTTTAAGTATCGGTTAATTCTTGTACATATATCTGCTTAGACTAGGACAGGTGATCGTATTATGCTAAGTCTAGCCTCGTCACTACTTCGGCCGGGGTTAGGCTTGGCACTTACTCAGTACATGGGGTCGGTTGTACTGATACTACACTGCACTTCCTTGTGTTGTGCAGACCCTGCTACCGGACCCCGTGGAGCGTTCTGAGGGAGATACCTTCAGTCCACGTCAGAGCTTCGAGGTATACACTGGCGTTCGTGGATCCCGAGGCTTCTTTCCTTTACCGCTTCATTGTCTTTCTCCTTTATTTCCAAGACAGTGTTGTACTTTCATTCCAGACTTGTATTTAGTATTCTAGTAGTTAGCCGTGAGATTGTGACACCCCGGTTTTGGGAGTTTACGTTATTTCATGATTGTTATGTTCTTACTTTCTACATTTAAAGCTTCGTTATCTTTATTAGCAATGCTTGAAGGATTCTGTTGGAATATGAAAGGAGGAAAAACATGTTATCGATTTTCAGTTAAACGTTGTCCCACTATTATCTCATTATGTAATGGGAATTGGTTGAAGTTGGCAAGTTAGCATTAAAAGTCGAATTAAATGATTTTAAATTGCTATTGCAAGTTATACGTTGGCTGGCCTAGCGGGTTCAACGTTAGGCGCAGTCACGGCCTAAAGGGTGGGAATTTGGGTCGTGACATAAGGACTTCAACAAAGCATGTCTGAAAGACTCTTTTCCACTGCCTAACATCGATCGCATGATCGATGCCACGGCCGGCCACGAGATCCTTACCCTTCTCGACGCCTATTATGGGTACAATCAAGTCCAGATGGACCCAGTAGACCAAGAAAAGACTTCATTTATCACTTAGTATGGAACTTATTGTTATAATGTAATGCCCTTCGGGCTAAAAAATGCAGGAGCTACATACCAATGCCTAGTTAACAAAATGTTCGAAAAACAGATAGGTAATCAATGGAAGTTTACATTGACGATATATTAGTTAAGTCCCTGCGCGCAGAGGACCATTTGACTCATTTGCAGGAAACATTCGAAATCTTGAGGAAGTACAACATGAAACTTAACCCCGAAAAATATGCTTTCGGGGTCGACTCAGGCAAATTCCTCGGCTTCATGGTATCAAATCGGGGAATCTAAATCAACCCTGATAAGATTAAAGCTATCGAGGATATCACTGTCATAGACAGTGTGAAGGCCGTACAAAGGCTAACCAGACGGATAGCTTCCCTGGATTGATTCATTTCGAGGTCGTCAGATCAAAGCCACGGGTTCTTTTCTTTACTCAAAAAGAAAAATAATTTTCCTTGAACCCTGGAATGTCAACAAGCATTGGAGGAATTGAAATGATACTTATCGAGACCACCTCTGCTCCACACTCCGAAGGCAGACGGGAAGTTGTCCTTATACTTGGCAGTGTCCGAGATAGGGGTAAGTGGTGTACTAGTTCGAGAAGAGCAAGGTACGCAGTTTCCTGTTTATTACGTAAGTCGGACCTTAGAAGATGTTGAAACCAGGTATCCAGAGAAATTGGCACTTGCATTAATAAGTGCATCTAGAAAATTAAAGCCATATTTTCAATGGCACCTGTTGATACCCAATTTTTCCCAAAATATTTTAAAATTGCATATATACCTCCAAAATCATGCATCAATAGCAATTGGTATTTTTTTCATAATTTTTCCACATTTTAATTAATTTGTCCAGCATTTTATTTCCAATAAATAATTACCAAAACTGCATCACAAATGATTTCAAAAGAATTTCCTGATTTAATTTATTGTTTATGGTCCTAATAAAACTAAATTATTTCATAATTAGCCAAAATGGCATCTTTTGGATATAATTGCAATAACTTTGCAATTATATCCCAGGCATATAATTTTGTACTATTTCTTACCATAAATTAGTCATTTGTATTTTTAATACTAAATAATCATTTTAAACTATTTTCTATGTATGAAACTCATTTTTTATAATTATTAGCTATTTTATAAATTATTAATTCCAATTGGGTATTTAACGAATAACCTAATTTTTTCAATTCTAGCCTAAACTAAACCAGCCCCAAAACTCAATTAAATTAGCCCAAATCCCAGGCCCAATCCATTAATTTACCCAACCCAATACCTGATTTAATCTTGGTCGTTGATCAATTTTGATCAACGGTCCAGATTCACCCTTACCATAATTAACCTGTTAGTCTACCCCCCCCCCCCAACCATCATTCTCTCATTCCCTCATTTTCCCTCCGCCGTCTCATTCTCTCTCAAGCTCTCTGCCTAACCATGGCTCCTACTCGCCGATAACAATGGTGGTTCCACCACCACCCCTAACCTCTATGGCCCCCCCATGCCGGATTCTTGCTCCCTTGAGGTCCTCAAGGGACCAGCGGCTGTTCAACTCACACTCATGGTCTGTTCTTGCCGTTCTAAAGCCACCCTTGGCCGTCCGAGTAAACCTGTGGTTTCTAAGTCTGATTTTCTCTATCTCTGGGTCACTTCTCTCAAAACCCTAATTATATCCCTTGACTCTTTAGATCTGTAACGGATCTAAGAGTATTCTGAGTTATTTTGCTGTTTTCCATGAGAATCTTTCCGATTTTTCAAAAACGCATCTTCGTCTTCATAACTAGGGTTTCTTAACCCCTTTTCAAAATGACTTTTCCTCTGATTTTCAGTGTTATTCTATGATTTTTACTATGTTTAAACAGTTTATTTGAGTGTTCCCCTTTTATCTGATTCATTATGTTAAAACCCTAATTTCTTGGCTTAGCTTTGGGTTCTGAGTTTATCTTTGCTTATCTGATTTGTGTCTATGCCTGCTTCTCATGAGCATGTTCTGAGTTTCGATGATTCTTTACTCTATTATGCTTATTAGGGCTTTGATTTGTCTTTTCTTGCCTATACTGTGATTATCTCATTTAATCACAGAAATTTGTGTTAATTTCATCACTACTATTTTATTTGAATCCCTGATTTTATGTTATTTGTACCCTATTATGCTCATTAGGGTTTCTGATTTTTGCTTCTTCCGCCCATATTATGTTTATTCTGTTTATTAACAAAGATTTGTAGTAACTTCCTTTAATCAGTACTATTTTTTGAATCCTTGATTTCCTATAAATCGATACTCTTTACTGATTGATATCCTTTACCAATTTTTGACTTCTAAATCATTTTCTTGCCCTATTATGTGTTTGACTACCTCATTTACTGATTCTTAATATTGTTTTATTAATTAAGATTTTCTGAACCTAGCCTAATTACCTTTTATATACTTACCATTTGAATTATTTCCTTAAGCTATATATGGTCTCTTTCCTTATTGGTTACATGTCTTTACCGTTTGGAGCTAACTCTCTTAATTGAGGAGTACTTGGACTGATGTTTTGCTTTGATTGATTCCTAGTTCCATAATTACTGCTTAATTGTGATTCTTATCTTATTCTACCTAGTTTCAAACCATTATATATATTCTCTCTCTCATTAACACACACACACACGAACACATTGGTTAAAACTCTCTCTCACACTCAAAGCTTCTATGCTCTCTCTTTGGTTACTTGCTATCATTCTGAGTTAGCCGGCTGCAAGCCAAGGTTAATTATTGTGCTCTCTTATTCTTCACTTTATGTTTACTATCTCTCTACTGGTATGTTCTAATTTTAATTCAAGTCTCAAAACCAACATGTTTTATTACTCCAGTTTATCCTGTTTCTAATCTGTTCCTATCTATGGTTTTGTTGTTCAACATGTAATTGACATGTTTACATTGTTGTTCATCTATCATGTTATGTTATGCCCTACTTCCCTTAGGATCAACATGCTTATGAATATGTTACCCCCTTTTGTAGTATGTCTCAATGTGACTCTGCTTTATTTTAGGTGTATCTGGTTTCTAGTATGAACCTTTCTTTGCAAAGCAATTTGTACCTTAAGTTGTATGATTCTATGTTAATTCTGAAATTCATGTTGTGTTGATATCATCAACATATCCCCCTAATCCCATAGACCCCTACAAGAACCGTTGTGCTCTTGTTTACTATGTGCTCTATGTGTCCTCAATTCCCATCACCCCTATGTGAAGGACTGTTCTTTAAGTGTTGTTGAACCTGTTTTGACTCTATGATTGGTCTGCTGCTTGTTTGATTACATAACTCTTGCCAAAATTTGTTTTACTAAACAACTCTCTTATTTACAAAACCATTTCAACTGAGTTGTTTGTTTTTAATACTTCTCTCCTATTAAAATCTCTTCAAAACTATGTCAAGCACTCTCACTCTATTCTTAGGTCCTTAAGTTCTGCCTCTTCGATGTATGACTACTTTGGGATCCCTATGAGACCCTTATGAACTCTGATGCATTGGAGATGGCTCTTCCACACTGCATTTACTCAATTCTGATTATGAAATTTGGGTGTGAGCACTGCCCGGGATCCCTTGAGGTCCTTAGGGAACTCTGACACACCCGGACATGCGAAAGGCTATGAAATACTTGGGCATTTGAGGTTCTGGAAATCTGGGCATGTTTTAGGCTCCCTATAGTATAACTTCTTCTTTTCCTTTATCTAATTATGTAATTCATTCAAATACTGGTTTGTAATAATATATCATGTCCTTAGGTTTACTGCTTCAGCATCTCATGTGACACTTATACATGTTTATCACTTAGAAATACTGCTCCTAGGTTAATAAACAGCATCAACATAAAGTTGTTACTTATGTGCATTTATAACTCATGTTCTGTGCATTTAGAAATCATGCCTTTATAAATCCTGTCACTTGCACTAGATATCATGTTCCTAGGTTTGCTGCTTCATCATCTCAATTGACACAGATGCATATTTATGACTGTCACTTAGGAATCCTGTTCTTGGGACAACCAATGTAAATTGTCGCTACATGAATCATGCCTAACAACTCTGTAAATTTCTGTGCATTTAGAAATCATTGGGGTCTCTTTAAATGCTTAGTTTAAACTACTGATTCATAAAAAGAGGTAAAAACAGTCTCGCATTTGATTATCCTATTTTAAATAAGACTGATAATAATCCTTGTATTATCAGACTTACAGTACCTAGAACAGCATGCTTTTAGGCCAAGAACAACCTTTAAATTGTTTAATGTTTCTGGTAACTAGTATGCGGGATCCCACGCCTAGGAAAGCCTTAGGTAACTAATGTGTATAAAAACTGGAGAACTGTTCTCTTTGCGTTTACTGCTTAATGGCTAACAGGTTAAAAATCAGTAGGCAAACTGATTAGAGCTCCTACTGTTAAGCTTATAAAAATAAAGTTGTATATTTCTGTGCATCCACTTAGATATCCTGTTTAGGTCCTTTCTCTAATAAAAAATGCTCATGTTTGTGTTTGAGACGCGTTGCTTATGTGCATTATCTGTGGAGGTAAACTTGGGCCTCTTAACTGCTTCTTTCCTGCTTTTATTTGTTAAGTCCTATCTGTTCTTGCCTGTCGCCTAGACTTTTCTCCTTTGTAAAAACATAAGGTGTCTGTCTAGAACTGCCTGTATTAAGGGTCCTAAATTCCTCCAGGACCATTAAGAAGGGGCGGGTAACAGCATGCATAGAGATCGTTAAACAAAACTCGCTTAATAACCGCTAAGGGTTGGGGTAAAGGGTAGATATGGATATGATGACCAGTGCGCTAATGTCATGTGTAGCTCCTCATTGAGGAGTGATTACCGGGCATTGCATTGATGTTATCCTATAGGATAAACAACTTAGGACTCCCATATTCCTTATATATGTATGCTTAGGCTATAAATCCTTTTTAACCTTATGCATGTGCCTAGGCTTTAAATCTTTTAAACTTTATCACATATTTATGCTTAGGCTGCGAATCTTTTCAAACCCTTTATTTGTCTACATGTATACTCTTTGATTACCTACTTGCTTGTTTGAATTCACAAAGTTTGTTTGGCTGGGAACCACAGTTGTGGACTTTGAGGGGTGCCTAACACCTTCCCTTGAAGTAATTTCAAGCCCTTACCCAATCTCTAGTTATCCAATCTGTGTTATAAATGACCTGTAGTAGGTTCCCTAACGCGCCTTAATTCGTTAGGTGGAGACTCTTCAAATTCCTTATATCCCTTTCCCAAAAGGAAATGAGTTGTCCCAATAATGTCAAATACCCTGACTGATCCGAAAGGAGAGGAAAAAGGGGGCGCGACACCACCCCATATGTGTGATAACCATTTATCCACTCCGAAATGTTTTGCACAATCCCAAACTATCGGGTCGATCGGCCAAATGGGCCGTCGAACTTGGCGGGTACGACATCTAATATCAACCCCGAACGGCCATCAAGTCTCAAATTTTAGCAGACATTGTGGCCGACTTTACGCCAACCCTCGTACCCTAAGTGGAAAAGGAACTTCTACTAAAATCGGGTACATCATCGGGGGTATGGACCCTCTTCACGGACGGTGCCTCGAATGTGAAAGGGTCCGGGTTCGACATTGTTTTGAAACCGCCCACGGGCAATATTATTAGACAGTCAATTAAAACTGCCAAATTGACTAACCAACGAGGCCGAGTGTGAGGCTATGATTGCAGGTCTCGAGCTAGCCAAAAGCTTGGGAGCAGAAGTCGTTGAAGCTTACAACTCCCTACTGGTAGTTAACCAGGTAAACGGAACCTTTTGAAGCTCAGGAGGACAGGATGCAGAGGTACTTAGACAAGTTGCAGGTAACCTTGCACCGCTATGAGTGGACTCTACAACATATACCTCGCGAACAAAATACCGAGGCCGATGCACTTGCCAATTTGGGGTCATCAGTCAAAGAAGATGAGATCAACTGGGGGACTGTCGTCCAACTCTCGAGATCTGTAATCGAGGAAGGACATGCTGAAATAAATTCTACAAGCTTAACCTAGGACTAGAGGAACAAATACATCGAATACTTGAAGAACGGGAAGTTACCTTCGGATCCCAAAGAATCGAGGGCCTTACGGACTAAAGTCGATCGATTCACATTAGACTAAGACAGAACATTGTACAGGAGAACATTCGATGGTCCAATGGGAGTATGCTTGGGACCGGGAGATACTGACTATGTTGTGCGAGAAATCCACGAAGGCACTTGTGGGAACCATTCCTGCGCCGAGTCACTAGTTCGAAAGGTCATCATAGCAAGATATTATTGGGATATCATGGAAAAAGAATCTAAGGAGTTCACTCGAAGATGCGATAAATGTCAAAGGTTTGCACTGATGATCCACCAGCCCGGCGAACAACTTCACTCGGTCCTATCCCCATGGCCATTCATGAAATGGGGAATGAACATCGTCGGTCCTCTACAATTAGCCACAGGTAAAGCTAAGTTCATATTATTCATGACTGACTATTTCTCTAAATGGGTCGAAGCACGGGCCTTCAAAAAATCTAGGGAAAAGGAAGTGATCGATTTTATATGGGATCACATAGCATGCCGATTTGGGATACCCACGGAAATAATATTTTGATAATGGCAAATAGTTCATCGACAGCAAAGTAACGAAATTCCTCAAAGTTCACAAAATAAAGAGGATATTATCAACAATGTATCACCCTAGTGGGAACGGACAGGACGAATCAACAAACAAAACTATCATCCAAAACTTGAAGAAAAGGCCAAACGAAGCCAAAGGGAAGTGGAGAGAAAAATTGCCTGAGGTCCTATGGCCTTATCGGATAACATCGAAGTCCAGTACAGGAGCAACTCTGTTTTACTGAGTGTACAACTCCGAAGCCTTGATACCAGTCAAAGTGGGAGAACCCAGTGCTAGGTTTCGATATGTTACGGAGGGGTCAAATCACGAGGCTATGAATACCAGCCTCGAATTGTTAGACGAAAGACGAACGGCTGCACTCGTTCGAATGGCTGCACAAAAGCAACGAATCAAGAGGTACTACAACAGAAGAACCAATCTTCGATAGTTCAAAGTCGGGGACTTGGTCCTAAGAGAATTCACCATCAACACTCGAGACCCTAATGAAGGGAAACTCGGTCTTAACTTGGAAGGACCTTACCAAATCCTCGACATAGTCGGGAAAGGATCTTACAAACTCGGAACAATGAACGGCGAATCATTGTTGAATAACTAGAACATATCACTCCACAAGCGGTACTATTGCTGAGGTATGACTTTATCTTTTCTTTCATTTACTTAAATATTAGAAACAAACTCATTGCAGGAATCCGATCCAAGAAATCGAGACCTCGGGTTTTAAAGTGCGCGTTGCACTCTTTTACACTTAGACCGGTTTTTATCCCAAATGGGATTTTCCGGAGAGATTTTAACGAGGAAACAATTATGTGCTTCCTAAGGATAATTCAACACTATCCAAGGCTTCTTTGAAACCAACCTCGAATACTAGGGGGCATCACCCTCGGATGTTATGTGTTCGAGAAATGTATATAGTATCAATGGGTATCGATAGGAAAATTTTGTAATGGGCCAAACGGTCATATGAACCGTGTCCATATAGAATAGCCGAGTCTCGAAAACAAAACATGTACGCATGTATAAATTATTCAATGAAGCATTCTCTTTTCTCGAACATCCCATGTTTCGAAGTAAATCTTCTACTATACGAGTCATGTACTTATGATTCTGATCTATTGTGTGAAATTAACATTTGCAAAAAATGGCTCATGGGCCAAGTACAAGCATACCTCGAACACTCAGGGACTGCACACTCGACCTATCTAAGTTCGAAATCATAAGACCTCAAAGAGGAATCCCTCGATATATAGGGAAATGCCCCCATACTCGGGGACTAATACTTCGAACAAATTCGAAGCGGTCCAAGAGACATACGCGAAGGCTACGGCCACATTAAAGGCTAAGGACATATTGAAGGCTACGGCCAAAAATAACGCGACTTGGAGACGTCCGACTTCCGCTATAAACAAAAGGCCTTTCAAATACTTTGAAAACTGGTTAAATAAGGCTACCCTCGGCAAAGCAAATAAAAGAGGGCTTCGATAAAATCAGCCTCGAATAATTTAAAGGCTTCGATAATATCAGCCTTTGAAAAAATGTTAAGGGGTATCAAAATATCTTAACACAAACATGTTAAGGCACAAAAAAGAAAAATAGGGTTCCGATCATCACACCCTCAAAAAACCTAATGGGTAAAAAATAACATATGCTAAGGCATAAGAAATTTTCACTAAGTCTTTTAGCCGAAAGGGGAAAAATAATAGCCATTTTTAGAGGCCGAATCGGCCCAATCTAAAGAGCCTAAGGGCCAATACAATTAGAGTTTGAGACCTCGTTCTTACTCAATTCGAACCCAAGGGTTCCAATATTCCGAGCTCAAAAAAATGTTAATTACAACTCGAAGATTCACATAAAGGGCATACTGCGGGGAGCTCGAAAAACTTAACAATTATTTATAAAAACCTAAGGGTTTACTTTATCCTAAAACTCAAGATTTATTCGAACTTGGTTATTAAAGATAACATATATATCAGTTCGACCGATCCACCCCCGAGATAAAGTCTCGAACGAATTTCGAACTCGAGGACTTGTCCTCGTATAAACGAAAAGCTTAAGGGTTTATTTCGATTACGAGTTGAATTAATGGAATAATATTTTTTCAACGTTTTCAATAAGGGAAAAAAGCATATCTGGAATTGAAAACATACGAAGGCATCAAGAAGAAATTTTCTATCATATCAAAAACATGTATAAGAGGCCAGTCAAAGCCTTAGAAAAGAGAAAAGAAGTTAGAATCTAACTACGATTGGGGCTAGTCCCCTCAGGACCGGCTTCCTCTCGAGTAGCTTCTCCAGGAGAAACTTCTTCGGAGGCCTCATCCCCATCTCCTTCACCCTCAGACTCGCTGACAGAGTCTTCATCATCAGAGAGTAAGGTTACGGCCTCAACCTCCAAAGCTTTCGCATTCTCATTGTCAGCCGAGAGGTCGAAACCACGGGCGTGCACTTCCTCGAAAGCCTCTCACCGAGATTGCCGCCTAAAATGATCGAGAGCACATGATAATCTAATTTCGGAAGTAGCATAGATCTCATGTGCCCGAAGATTGGAAGCCTCGACATCAGCTCGATAAGAGGCCACAAGTGCCTCCGCCTCAGCCTTAGATTTTGCAATATCGGAGGCCAACTTGGCCTCAACCTCCTCGATTCTCTGGGCTCGAGCCAGACTTCCTCCTTCACACTGTAGAGCTGGCACTCGGCTGAAGTCAATTGGGTCTGAAATGCATACTTCTCCGAGGCAAGACGCTCCATATGTTGTCTCCAGCCTAGAGTTTCATCCTCCTTCATCTTAGCCTCCTCTTGAAGCTGTATCACCAGCTCACACTTCTGCCGGACCTGCAAAATCGAAGGGTTTATCGCCAAATTTGAGCATATACTTAGAAAATTTTCAAGAAATTACTTTACCTGCTCGATGATCTTGGTCTGATCTTGACGAGCTCTCGCGAGTTCAGCTCGAAAGGTCGCGATTCCCTCCTCCTTTCGAACGTAGAGGAGTTTAAGGCCATCCTTTTTATCCACAAGCTTCTTAAACTCGGTCTCACAGCGGGTCAGCTCTGCCCGGGATTTGGAGGATGCCTCTCGGTGAAGCACCATGGCCTGCGCACGCAGAAAGGAGTCAGTCTTAAAAGGATGCGAACTAAACACGAAAGCGAGTACGAAGGAATGTGACTTACTTGTTTCAAGAAACGTTGAGCTTCGTTGAAAATAAATGATGCATCCAGCTCGGGACCGTCGTCGACCCCCGCAAAACACTCTCGGAATATGTCATTCCCTTCATGAGCCAACTCCGCATCAGGAGTTCCCACAGCCCGAGCATCTCGGAATTTCCCCTCGGAAAACATAGGACCGGGAGGTGAATCATCTATATTAGTGGCCCCAAGTGAGTCTCTTGGGGCATTCTCTTCTCTTCGAAAGGACTCAAAGTTGGACCCTTCAGGAACATCTGTCGGTCTTTCTTCACATCGAGGTGCACTTTTATCACCCGATGACTCGGGGACTCCGCTCGGACCCCCCTCCGAGATACCATCAGCTTGAGATTAAACAAACTCGGTCACCACTGGCTCGGCAGCCACTGGAAATTCAGTGTTTCCCCCCTCCGTAACTATCAACAAACACTCGTCATCATCTTGTACTGCTTCATCCTCTTCCCGAAGTTGTTGAGCCACATCCGCAAGTAAAGCGACGGGGTCGATTCTCGATTTTTGTGCCCTACTCTTCCTGGGCTTCGGGGTACCAAGAGACGAGGCCCTTTGCCTCTTCCTCTCTTTGGGTGGCTGTGGAACTTCCTCTTCACCGGGCGGAGGTGGCCTCATGAATACATTCTCTCCAAGGCCTGCATAAAGAAAGACTAAGTTAAAAAACGGTATTCTTATAGAAAAACGTCAACATATGAACAAAGGGTATCACCATGGTTCCTACCTTCCCACCGACCCCTGGACAAATCGCGCCAACAACGCTCGGCATGTGAAGAAGCAGAGACCAGTTGGAGAACCAAACCTTCGAGATCCGGAATAGCACCGGGGAACCAAGCGGAAGCTGCACCACGAAAGGGAACTTAGATCAGAAAGAGAAATCAAGCAAGCAAGAAAATGAACACCATCAACAAAAAAGCGGACTTACGTTTCATATTCCATTCCTCGGGGAATGGCATTTTCTCGGCAGGAATCAAATTGGAAGTCTTAATCCGAACAAATCGACTCATCCAGCCCCGATCCTTGTCCTCATCTATGCTCGAGAATAGTGTTTTTGTAGCCCGGTGCTGGAGCTTTATTAAACCACCTCGGTAAAGGCGAGGACTATACAACCTAATTAAATGGTCGAGGGTGAAAGACATCCCCTCGATTTTGCTCGAAAAGAATCTGAGCATGATTACGATGCGCCAAAACGAAGGGAAGATCTGTCCAGGGTCACTCGATATTGGCGGCAAAAATCGAGTATGACCGGGTCTATGGGGCCCAATGTGAAAGGGTAAGTGTAAACACTCAAAAACCCTTACACATTGGTAGTGATATCCTCATAGGGGGAAAGGATCACCACCTCTTTGTTACCCCAATTGCAGTCCTTTTTCACTTACTCGAGATTGTCTTTAGATATCGAGCAAATGTACTGGGACACGGGCTCACATCGGCCGGGAACTGAAGGAGGTCTGTCTACTTTAAACTCAAAAGTCAGTTCACACGGCCTAGAAACGCACTCCTCAACAAGAGGCTCCACCGACTTCTTGTCGCCCGCCGGGCTCGACGAGGAAGCTCTTTCCTTCTGCGGCACCGTTTTAGAGGTCTTAGCCATTGATATAAGTGAAGAAAGCAGAAGGTAAGCGTAAGGTTGGTGGCGATAGGAAGGAGACAAGAAGAGTTTGAAAGCAGAGAGATTTAATCAAAGCAAAAGTAAAGTTAGGATCAAGGAAGAAGGTGATATTTATAGGTTTGAGGCGACGGTTTGGTGCTTGTGACCTACCAGCGACTGACAAGCATTGATGATTTTGGGGAACCGAACCGATAGGACATTTCGGGTCGTTTCTTATTATTTCATTCTAAGAAACATCGGGATTATCTGTATACGGTTAAAATCGACCACGTCCAATTTTATGGGCTCGAGGGTCTGCCTCGAGATTAAATCCATATCGAAGCAATCTCGAGCTCGAAGAACACGGAGACTGAAGGATCGAGATTGGGAAAGATCGACATCGAGTAACAGAATAACAAGATATCCGCAATCGACCACAAATCTCGGCGGGAATCTCGGGATTGACAGAACCATTAACGGTTATTGATATCAATCATGTATTTTGTTTCCGGAATTAATGTTATACATTATTTAGGATTCCTGTACTATATAAAGAGGAACCCTACGTTCATTTGTAAGGATCATATGAAGAATATATCATACACAATCACTGAGAAATAATAACATTCTGCTCTCTTAGGGGTCGTTTGGTATGAGGTATAAGAAGGTATAAGGGTGGTATAAAAATTTAATACCACCTTAATACCATGTTTGGTTAACAAACCAGGTATAAGTTATCATGGTATTAATTTTAACACTGGGATAACTTATACCTTATAGAAGGTGGGGTAATTAGCACCGGTATAACTTATATCTTCTTCTGAGAAATTATGCAATTGTCATTCTTAATACAACATACCAAACAATGAATAAACAACAATCCCAGCATAACTATTATACCGGTATAAATCGTATTCCAACCAAACGACCCCTTACTTGCTTATGATTCCCTACTGTTCGTATTGTTCCTACTGTTCTTGTTGTTCTTAACACTTGATCTCGAGCCTATTCCAAATCAAGGTCGATAACTTGCAAAAGGCTCTGGTTTTGATTTATTTTAATCGTTTAATTCATTTATTCATTAAGTCATTTATCAATTGGTATTGAATCAGATCATGTATCCTTATAACCACATTACAAATTTAACCTCATTACAGGCTCAGACAAGTCAGAGTTATGATATACATATATATAAATCTGAAGAGAAATTAAACTTACTAGATCATGATTATTGTCGTCAAATCTGAATTTAAGCCAAAATGTTATAGGGATGATTACAATAAATCTGTTCACGCAAGAATATGATAATTACTTTACAACTAATTGAAGTGATGATTGAAACGACAACCATGCATCTCGAAAATTTCTCAAATTAGAGAATCAAGACCCCAAGTCATATAGTGAAATCAAGAAATGACCATATCTGACGAGTAAAACATTTTTTTTTTTTCCTTATCTCCTAATTCAATGAATTTTCATGTGTCATTTAATCCATCTTTTTCACCAAAAGAATCTTTCAGAAACCAGTCCTTACGTATAACTACGTAACCACATACCAAATGATTAGTGATTTAACATAAAAATATTGAAGTAGTGATAATAGAATTTTTGCTAGGATTCTTTCTAGCTAGTTATGATTGAATGGGGCAATATCTAATGAAGAAAAAGAGTACCTACTAAAATATATAACACATGTATGTAAGTATGACAAACACTGATATTTCATCTATCACTTTACTTCATCCGTTCTAATTTGACATGTTACTGTCGCAGGTCTCAAGAAATTAAACTCAAGTGAGAAATAGACTTTTAAAGAGAAGAAGACAGAAGATAAAAATCCAAACAATAAACCCATGACTAGTACGAAACAGTATCCTCAGTGTCCATTTCAATATTTACCAAGAACTAAATTCCAAGCAGAAAATCTTTATTCAGTGAATAGAACAAGAAATATAGCATCAAAATGAACAATTATAAGACAAAGTATACGCAAATTATGTATCAATTCAACCTCTTTTTTTACTTAGATGCGTATATGTGTCCGTGCATTGGTTCAATTTCCCATACATTACCACTAGGTTTTGACAATTATATACGAATTACCAAATATATAAATAAACATTAAGTATTCCTTCCAATTCTCTTTTTCTAGTGCAATATTGACTTTGCATTCTTCTAAAGAAATCATTTATTCTACTAAATTCTCTTATGTAATAATTAAAATCCTACCAATAACGCAATGAATAGGTAGTGTGATACTTAATGATAAGGGATTAAGGGTCATAGTGAAAGAAAATAATAAATTTCTTAATTTGGTAAAACACACGAGTACAAGAAAAATTTATTAGTATACTGAACTAGTAAAAAGGAACATATGAAGTATTAATAACTACTACTTCTGGTCCATATTATTTGTTTTTCAAAGTTTTTATTCACCTTTTATGAAAGACATTTAATATCCTTAATTATAAAAGTATTTTTCTAATTAATACTCCCTTTGGTCCACTTTAATTGATTTGTTTGACTGTTTTCACACATATTAAGGAATTCACCTTTTAACATTAGTTAACAGTAAATTGACCATATATATTGATTTAATTTGTTCGTTGAAAATATAACAAATATTCCTAAGTTCTTTACTCCAATGACAACTTTGAAAAAAAGAAATTAAATCCTTATTAATATATCAAAAAATCATAATATTATGGACACAAAAAAATTAGGCCGGAGGGAGTAACAACTCTATCTCAAAAATGTCTCGTTAATTGGAGCAGCCAGAGTGAAATTGGAAAAAAGTGCATTAAATATTTCGGAACAAATTTAATTAGTCAAAACAATTTGTAATACTTGGAACAGATAGAAATCTTAATTTGTGAAGAACGGAGTCAGTTGGATACAAATTCGTCCTTTATTATATTAAATATTAAATTCTAAGCATCACAACAAAGTTCAAAGACATTAAGTATTTGTGACAATAATATTTTAAGAAAGTTTTTATTTTCTGTAAATGAAGTGAGTTGGTTTTGATTAGCTCATAAATCGTTTTGACCACGCTGTCTTCTTTCAAAGCATTGTTTTTGCTTTATCCAAAGGTAGCACAGCTAAAAAGTACAACTATGCATTAATCACCAATTCGTCAACATCAATTATCAACGTATCATCAATGCAAGTGGAAATTCCTTGAAGAAGAAAAGTTAACTAAAGTTTTCCATCAAAAGATTGGGAGGCAACAAATTTGATAGGCGTACGTGTATATATAAAGAGAAAAATGCTTACTTTAGTGATTTAAGATATTCGCCGAAAACTTCTAAGGAAAATTTAAGTGTTTTTGAGTAGTGACAAAAATTATTTTTGAGAAGCTTAGAAAATAGTTTTATTTTCATAAATACTTTTGAAATCTTGGCGAAACACAAATTGCTATTCTAGTATTAGCAAAAGTATTTTTAAAATTGATTATGTATACCAAAGTTATGATATAATTTATCACGATATGTCACGACCTATATATGACAAGGTATGTTTTGCACATCAATTAAACCATGTGACAATCTGTCAGAATTTGTGAACCATTTATATTAAAGTTATGAGAAATTTGTACTAAAGTTATGACGATCCATTAGAACTTTTGACAAGGCAAGCCTTGTCCATCCATCAGAATTTGTGACCATCTATCATGATTTGTAAATAACTTGTATCAAAGTCACGACACGATTTGTAATAAAGCTATGACGATCCGTTACAACTTGAGACAAGATAAGTTTTGTCCATCCATCAGAACTTATAACAATCCGTCAAAATTTGTAAATAATTTGTCTCAAAGTAATAACACAATTTGTACTAAAATTAGGACGATTTGTTATGAATGGAAGAAAGGTGAGCGAAGCAGCTCATTCCGTTCAAAAGACTAATATGTTGTCGCTAAACTCTGACTGCTCAGACTCAACAATTAATACCATTAAAAATTACTTGGAGCGAGTATTTACTACGCAAACCAAATTTGAGTATTTTATATGATTGTTCAATATGCCCAAAGCATTGAATGAAATGGACCAAAAACCTCAACTCGAGTATTTTAAAAGTGTTAAACATGATGTGTTCCAAAAGGAACTTAAAAGAGAAAAGAATAGGATTGGAAAAAAGGTCCGCTCTTATAGAAGAGCTAGCTGTCTAAAAGCTACGATAAATAAAATTCTTTTTGAAAATAAACCACTAATTCGTCTTAGGTACTCTTTTAAGTCCGTGTAAGGCGAAGGGAATGAAGGGACTAAAGATTTTGATTCCAGTGGGGACAGCACAAATTTAGCGAGACTAATCTAATCTTATTCAACCTTAGATGGGAATTAGGGCGTTGTACAACCTTGTTCAGTTACTTTCAACAATCTCTTATCTTCTATTAGCAACCTAAGCAGCTACTTTTGTCTGTGCATATCTTAAATCATGCTTTTCACAAGTTCGCCTGGCCGGTCGGGAAGATATTCACATAGAGACTATGAAACAATAAAAGAAAGAAGAACAATATTGCAGAGAAAGAGAGAGAGAAATTCTTATTAAATTTTGGGATGATTTACAATGGGCTAAGATCCCTTTATTTATAGGAAAAAAATGACTTAGCCATAAAGTAAAACTCTCTAAAAGATATACATTCACTCTAAATAGAATTCTATTTATAACACTCCCCCTTGATGTCTATTCAACAAATAATGTGTCTCGTTAAAACCTTAACTAAAATAAACTCAATGGGAAAAACAATTCTAGTAAAGGAAAAAGAGTACACATATATAACAATACGCCTTTTGGTTGCCTCGTTAAAAACCTTGCAAGGAAAACCCAGTAGGACAAAACCTTGTAAGGGAAAAAGAGTACAATGCGTATTAACTCCCCCTGATGAAAGCATCAATTCACATCATTGAGCCTTCGCATTCCAATCTTATGCACTAGCTTCTTGAAGGTTGACGTCATCGGAGATTTGATGAATAAATCATCCATATTAACTTAATGAATAAGTTGCACCTTGAAAATCCTCGCTATCACATTATCATGCTTATAGAGAATTGATAATTCATTCCATATAACATTTTCTCAAATGTTTATCATCTCTCCCCCTCATGTTAGAAACACTAACTTGCTTCCTCAACTTTGGGAACCCATTTTTGTGCCTTATGGTGTTAATCAAAATATACACCGCACATCAATAATAATAAGATGGAATTATTTGGTTCCTAACCCTAAATCAGTTGTAAGGGGAGAATGTGATATACTTTCATGTATAAGCGTATATCAAACAAATGTAAGATAACTTCGTTCTCATAAGCAATAGTTTAGCTACTAAGTGGGAGGCACTCAATAAATTATTTCGCTAAACCAACTGTGATGTAAACCAACTTATCAAGATGAACTGTCTTGAATAGAAAATCTAAAACGTATGCTCTAAATTAAATTAAATTATTGAGCAAGTTACCTCGCAAATACCAGGTTGCGGGCTAAAAATAATTGCACATGTAACCATCTCATAGATGTATCTTATGTGGTATACATGCGCAGGTGAATGGACCCATATTCACCTTTGATATTTCCAGCGTTCATGGGATTCAATCCCAATTTTAGTTGTATATTAATTAATGAGAACAGACAACATAAGAGAATTCATAAAGAACTCTCTAGTTCTTTAATATTTACCCATGTGGATTCACTTTTATTTTTGCACATCATACTTAAATTAACATGGCTAAAATCAATTATGCCAACTGGATAAATTATCAACATTGATAAATCTCAGCTTTACACCATGAACTGTGCAATTATCAATAAACTCCAAGTTCATTATGATATGGGTTTTTATATCAATAAATATTCACTTTATTGTTATATTCTTTTATTTGTGTAATACAAACTGGAGAATAAAGCGGGTAACTTTTTCACATACATATTACCTCGCTACAAGTTGTAGTAATAAAAGATATTAAATCTTTCCTTTATTTATAGTCTCAATATAACCAATCGCTTTCGCGAATACTTTAGAAACTCAATAAATTTCTTTGAGACTTACTACAACACAATAAATTGACATGATAATCAATTGTATTCCTCCAAAATAGTAATAATTGGCTCTTTCAGAGCTCTCAACTAATTTTGTACTATCACATATTCATCAACATCCATATGGTGAATATCTCTTCAAATAGAAAGTTATACCATTATGGTCATGGTCAAAATCATTATAGGCAAGATATGTTGCTTCTATTACTTTTGCCATGTAATAATCGCATTGACATAATATTTTGGTTAATCACAACAGGTATGTGATCAATGACCATTCATGTCATAATAATGAAAATATTTTCTTATTTCATCTCAAACCTCCTTCTAAAGGTGAGTGTGGTATATACACTACCACTAGCACGTTGATATTCTTTCAAGAATGAATATGTATTAATAAATAAGATGTTTTCACATTCACATCATGAATGAGCCATAATCATCTATATGTGCTTTACAAAATCTCATGTCAAATCGATGACAAATATTACTTTCAAAGAGTGAAAGTTTATTT
This sequence comes from Nicotiana undulata, assembly GCA_005239495.1. Lineage (NCBI taxonomy): Eukaryota > Viridiplantae > Streptophyta > Magnoliopsida > Solanales > Solanaceae > Nicotiana > Nicotiana undulata. Next base: position 3,897 of record MDKH01086146.1, on the reverse strand, counting down.
TGAGAATTCTTATTATTCTCATTATCACAAATATGACGATTATAATTTCGTCTATTGCCACGTCCACATCCATTGATACCTTCACGGTAATAATTTGTCTTCTTTCAGACTTATCACATATTGCTATCATATTCTCTTAAGGGGAATGAGAATGAAGCAAATTCAATGGGATGTGTTTCCACTTTTTGTGCTCACAATCATACATGAATTTGTTCATGGGAAGGCATATAATGTTTACCATTTTAGGTGGTTATAATTTCTTGCAAACTCTATTAGAGTTATAATCAAAGTTTATTGTCTTTTCTTGTATTTAAAATCAAATTATAGAATTTCAAGAATTTAAAAGATAAAAATAAAGTAAAATACTTACCTTAAATCCAGAATTTAATCATGAAGGAAGTTTGTGAAACAATTGACAATCATTATGCTCAATCCCAAAGCTTATACTCAATTGGTTAGAGTCTTGTGTTGATAATGTGTTATGAAACAATAAAAGAAGAAGAACAATATTGCAGAGAAAGAGAGAGAGAAATTCTTATTGAATTTTGGGCCGATTCACAATGGGATAAGACCCCTCTATTTATAGGAGAAAAATGACTTAGCCACAAAGTAAAACTCTCTAAAAGATAGACATTCACTCTAAATAGAATTATATTTATAACAAAAAAGCTTTTTTAGGACTCGTCCCGGGGAGTGGCACTATCAAAACGCCTTGAGGCTTATCTGTGGGGCTTAGTTATGTGAGGCTTACGCCCTGAAGTGCCAGACTACCCTAAACACGCCTAATGCTCAACGGCCGTGGCTCGCCCCAACAGTTCCTATGCAGTTCATGTATCGAATTCACTAATTAGCACATTTTACTCTCAAAATTCTTTAACAATCGAATATTTAAAGTTCTTTCATCTATATGAATAAAAAATTTGAATAACTAAAAGAGTAAAGCATAATATTGCATATTTACTAATTGAGGTCATTATGAGGCGTATATCATTTGAATATTTTCTGAAAATAGATAGCCAAAATTTATATCTTTACTTGCTAGATCTTCATGTTTTAGTCCAATATCTCTGATAATTATTATACATCTATTATTTTTCTATTTAAAAATAATTTTATATTTACTCATGAAGGAGTAATAATTTTAAATTATAGTATTGATAAAATTTATAGTGCATTTATTATTATGGAGATAAAATATGCAATTTGATAATATTTTTTTAGAAATTATTGTAGACGTCAAAATTTTATCGGATCGAATTCATATGAAATTGTAACAACCCGGTCCGTCGTTACGCAAAACCTGCATTATAACTGTTGATATTGAATTATTATATACTGGTTATTCTATTATTAATGTGTAAGAGTTGATAGGCTTGAAATCGGAATGGTTAAATGAGAACTCAGGCACTTAGTCCTTAAGAATAGCCTTAAAAATGGAAAAAAGTCAACTAAGAGTTGACTTATTAATAAACAACCTCAGAATACGGATTTTATGGCTCGGATAGCTTCATTAGGTGATTTGGAACTTAGGAGTGTGTTCAGAATAATTTTGTGATGTCCGGTGTAGAATTAGGCTTGAATTGGCGGAAGTTAGTTTTTGGCAATTTTCGGACGACAGTGGAAAATAGACTATTGGGGTTTGAATGGAATTCCGACAGTTGGAGCAGGTTCGTAATGTCATTTTGGAATTGTCCGCAAAATTTCAGGTCACTCGGAGTTGATTTGGATAGTTTCGGCATCATTGGGGAATTTTAGAAATTTCAAAGTTCTTAGGCTTGAATCCGATGTGAATTTGGTGTTTTGATGTTAGTTTTGGTGTTTCAAGAGTGCGACTAAGTTTGAATGATCATATGGGATGTGTTGGTAAATTTAGTTGAGGTCTCTAGGGCCTCGGGACGACTTCGGATGGTTAACGGAATTTAACTTGGCCATTTCAAGAATGTTTCGACCTCGTCCTTCAAGAATAAGTGGTGCCACACTACGCAAATGAGCTCCAAATTTAGTTTCTATTGAAGCATTAGATCCGTATCAAAATTTCGGAGCCATAGCAAAAAGAATCGACGAATTTGGACATCGTATGAGAGAGTTATGCACATTTTCGTGACGGGGAAAAATAATTTCCATCGCCAGCGCCCAGGGTAGCGCTGGGCGCCGTGTGGGGCGCCGGGATTTTTTTTGCTACTGTAATCAGCGCCACAGGCAGCGCCCGACGCCACCTGTAGCGCCCAAAATGTAAAACTCTATAAAACGAGGGTTTTTGGCCATTTTTAACAAAAATAGAGTTGGGGGAGCTCGGTGTGGGCGATATTCTGAGGGGTTTTCACGAATTTGATTGAGGTAAGTGTTTTTTATCTTAAATCCTTTATAGATCATGATTCCCCACTCAATTATATCGCGAATCCATGAATTTATTGAAGAACAATCGGATTTTTTTTATCAAATTCTCCAAAAATATAAATTTAAGATTTGAAAGCCAATCCGATGTCAGAATTCGATAATTTTTGTATGGTTGAACTCGTATCGGAACGGGTGTTCGAATTTTTGCGAGTTTCGTCGGATTTCGAGACGTGGGCCCTGGGGCCGGGTTTTGACCGAATTCGGATTTTGAGTTAAAAATCGATATTTTTCGATTGTAATTCATTCCTTAAGCATAAATTGATGATAAGAATCTTAAGTTGGTATATTTGGAGCATCGGAAAGTTGATTCGAAAGGCAAACGCATCGCGGAATAGTTTGCGGGCTAGTTTTGAGGTAAGTAATGTCTTGAAATCCTGTCCTGAGGGTATGAAACCCCGGACTATGCACCCTTTCACGGGTTTTGACTGGAAAGATTGAAACTTTGGAAATATCTTCCATATTTAGGCGACTATTGAGTTGCGAAATCGATTTTTAAGCTTATGCTTAATTAATATTATGTATTATGATATGATTTGGGCTGTAAGCCGTGTTTGGGGCCGAGTGCCGATCTGTTTACCCCTTGGGAGACTGTTTTACTATGTTTCCTCACTTGATATGCTGTGAATTACACTCGGTCTTTTCCTGATAAATTGTTTTGACACTCAAAGTATTTTGATACTACTTATTGAAAAATGAAACACTGTTTTGGGTCGAGAACCCGATTTGTTTATGGACTAAGGGTTAATTGAAAGTGTCTGACTGAGTGATGTGAGTAGGCTTCCGGGCCTTATGAGAGAGGTGAGGAGGCTTCCAGGCTTTATGAGAGAGGTGAGGAGGCTTCCAGGCCTCATGAGACAGATGAGAAGGGTTCCATGCCTTATGTTATTATTGCGCTTGGGCTGTAGGAGCCCCTCCGGAGTCTGTAACACACCCCCTGTGAGCGCCGGTACCAAATGAGTGATGATGATTTCCCGCGGGGCTGATATTGAGTGATGATTAATATTGAGCGATGATTGATGCTGAGTGATGATTGATACTGAGTGATTGAGGGAATGCCTTAGGGGCAACTGTTGCAATAAATGATTTTGTCCTGAGAGGCAGTTTTATGATGATTTACTATGTTTTCGAGCTATGATTTACCTCGTTTTCAAACTGAGTTTTACTGAGGATTTCACTGAGATATATTGATATTTACTTGTTTTCGAAGGATTTTGGAACTGGTTTTTGAACTTATAAAATTGCCAAATACTACTTGGTGACTTGATGTTTTTACTGGCTGTTGTGAATGGTGTATTTGTTTGTGTGCTTTATATTTCTCAGACTGTGATTTCTTTTCATTACTACTGAGTTGGCGTACTCATAAAGAATCCCTGTGCCTCTGTGCACAGATCCAGGTACTAGTTCGCAGTAGTAGCTGACGCAGGTTCGGTAGCAGCATTTACAGGATTTCGAGGTAGCTGTCCAGCGTCCACAGCTTCTCCATTTCCCTTCCTTATTTAG
>ML282941.1:82756-149674 GCA_005239495.1 Nicotiana undulata | reverse complement strand
AATCATTTGGGAGTTGTGGAGTTATACGTCAACTAAGAATTACATACAAATATGTAGTTAATGCGTAGAATTATTTGTAGATAAATTGTTGTCCAGATTGTAGTCAAATTGTAGTTAAATTGTAGTTAAATGTAAAAGAACGTGTTGCAAGACTGTAGGCAAAATGTAAGAAAATTTGCAGGTAAATTATTAGTCTTTGTTTAGTAAGGATTGTTTTCAATTGTAGTTAATTGTAGTTAAATTGTAGTTAAACTGTATTTAAATTGAAGGATTATTATTAGTTTGTATTTCATTTGCACATACTTTGTTGATAATATATTTCTATGGTTGGAGTGTTTAAATCATTTGGAAGTTGTGGAGTTAAACGTCAACTAAGAATTACATACAAATATGTAGTTACTGCGTAGAAATATTTGTAGATAAATCGTAGTCAATATTGGAATAATTAATGGTAACATGAATAAGCAACAGAGGCATGAACAACCAATTAATATTAAACTAAACAACTCATAATAAAAAGTAAACTAACAGGAAAGTTAGTCTGCTGCCATAAAAAACATAAGAAAATTTGTTCATAAGGTAATCTAATATACTGCAACTACAAACTATCATCCACTACGACCCTATTTCTTCTTCCTCTGAACTCTAGTCTTCTCTTTCAAAGCAGGAGCACCCTTCCTCCTCTCCAGCCCGCCTGTAACCTCAAATTCGCTTATAGAACCATCTTCTTGCTTCTTTTTAGCATAGTCCCATAAAAGAGTTCCATATCGTCTACGGTGTTGGTCTATGTCCAAAAGGTCTTCTGAAGGGATTGACAAATCTCCAAGGCTGACATACTCCGCAAAGGCAGCCACAAAAACACCACAATCCCTGCATAAGACAACAAAATTTAATAATTAAAAAATCCAAAATAAAAAATATAGTTAAACTTTTGTAATTGAGAATATGTTTTTTACAGTGATCCGTCCTTTTGCTGTGGAATCTCGGTAACCAGCCACTGTATATCGAGGGGGTCGGTAACTGGCTTCTCAATGTATGCCTTTGTGGTCTTGAAGTCAATATCTTTACGTTTACCGTAGAAACCAGTGCAAGACAAATACAAAGGGATAATGATTGAAAACTTTTCAACACATGATTCAACAGCTTGATGATGGTGTGATGATACCATGGAATCATACACGTAAAGTTGCCTGTCCGCAATGTCGAACACGAGCAACAACCAATGAAACTTCTCTACAAGGTTCAATGGCATGATGACTAGTGAACTTCATCCCAGGCAACATTAGCAAGGAGTCTATATCCAAGAATATACTGTGCTATGTCATCATGGGGTTTAACAACTGAATATTGTTCCTCATGCGGAGAATTAATGAACTTGTCATATATTTTTTCCATCTTTGTCTTGAACAAACAATCAGTTGTTGTAAACATTTTGTTACTTTTGTTGGAGCCATATTTGCCTCTTTTCCGTAAGTAATACATAATTACATCAATGTGCTGCAAATGGAACAAAATGAAAAATTACTACACAATAACTACAATTGTAAACAATGTAACTACAATTCCACTACAAAATAAGAATTCAAGTTAAAGTAACATACTGCAAGACTTGAAATAGAACTACATTGTAACTGCAATTGAACTACAAAAAAACTAATGGAGTACTACAACAAAAACAGTTGAGTAAGTATCTATTGAAAATTAAATCAGTACTACTTATCGAGTCGTTAAGGACTTTTCCTGGGTGGGCAAGAGAATAAAACCATTCCTTCTTTTCCACCGTTTCAACTCCAAATTCAAATCCAGGCTTTATCAGATTATCCTTTGTGGAAAAGGGAGCCTTCCTCCTATAACAACAAATAAATATACAATCAATTATAAAAAATAAAAATAAATAACTACATATAAATACTTTATATTGATGAAATGAACGTGTCAAACGTAACTATACATACCTCTTAGACACCTTGTCTGTAGTGTGGTATAACCACTTGTTGAACTTCTCTAACAATTCAGGATCAACATTTTCCCCTATAAGAGTGGTGAAGGGATGCTTGAGATAGAAAAATTTGGGTCCCATAGACGTGCTGCCCCCAGAACTATAAAGAGGTATGAATGGTGATCGTGCATGTTTCCCAGGCTGCCTGGTTCTTCCCGGATGAATAGGGGTTGCGTCATCTGGTATTGGATCGCCATACATAACCAATTGTGTTATGTTTTCCGGCAAATCAAAGTCGTCCAATGTGACGCCCTTTTTTTCAGTTCCTGATGCTTTAGAAACTTCATCTAATTTGTGTGCACTTTCACCTTCATCCGTTCTTTTGTCGCTGACTTGTTCAGTGGGAGATGCAACGGTCAATCCGTGGATAGGGGATTGTGCTTTAATGTCCTCCGCTGCTTCTTGAAAATCTGTGTGTAATTCAACATGCGCCGGAACATTTTCTACACAAAATTGCAGCTTCATTATGTAATTAAATAGGTGCAAAAAACAGTATAATGCTGCGTAGAATAACTGAATAATAAAAATTGATATGTTATTTAAAATGTAGTTATATGTATCCATTTATAGTTAAAAATGAATAATAGCAATATGTAGAATGTGTTTCCAGATTGTAGTCATAATGTAGTTATATCGTGGTTAATTGTAGTTATTAGCTGATTTGTAACCAAATGGTGCTTTAAAAAAAGGTTTTGTACTATATGTATATATTATTAAATAAATGTAACTAAATTCAAAGAAGTACATACTTGTTGCACTTGTGCTTCCATGCACCTGATCACCAAGTTCAAACTGAAAATGCTGGTTGTTCGTTCCTTGTTGTTGGGCATTGATTTTTGTAGAACTACCAGCAAACTGAAAATTTATTGTTAGCTACAGTTTATTATTTCAAAAAATTCATAAATTTGTAGTGTTATAGAAATATATGTCAACACTTACCTTTGCCTCATCCTCGGCGTATCTCCTGTTAATCAACTCCAAAACTGTTTTCAACGTATCGTCTATGAAAACACGAAGGTCACGAAGTTCCACAAATACAGTGCTCCTGAAATCTTCTAACTTTGCATCAACCTAAAAGTTAAAAAATAAAGTTAGTTGGTGAATGTATTCAAATATATAAAAAAATAATATCAATTATGTATGAGTAGTTTGTGGTATAATGATTAAATATAAAATTTTACAAATATACTTCAATTTAGGCACCATTTTGAAATGCTAAATAAAACAGTCTACAGAATCATATTACAGAGTAAATACATAATATTTAGTGTATAGAATGTTATTAAATGTAGTTAATTGTAGTTATAATGTAGTCAAATTGTAGATAATAATAATACCTGCGCAATTCCCTTTTCTAGATTCTGGAACTTCTTATGCACAAATTCTTTCTCATGTCTTACATCAGAATGTTTGCTTTCAAAGGATGGAGAATCATCGTTAGGAACTTCTGCACCTTGTTCATCTTGGAACTCAATCTTGTGAGGCAGGCTAAGCACCGCAAGCTCCTCTCCAAGCTCCGCCATGTTTGTAAACTGATTGAATAAAAATCAGATATTTTCAGCAAGGCATAAATTGTAGAATAATTGTAGATATATTGAAGTCAATTGTAGAAACATGTATAATTAAAAGAATATACCTTTACCCAATCAGGTTTTATCATCCTCTCTTCGAAGGCAGTTAACCAAATCTGCCCCTTGTTAGCGGACCATCTCAAAATTCGAGGTATGGATTCAGAACACCTCGTAGCGATCTCGAGGTTGACATTCGAGCAACACTCATAAAGCCACACTTGCAGTGCTAATGAGCATCCCCGAATCAGATAAGAATGAACACCGGTGGTTAGACGATGTCTAACTGAATCCATAACCTGATTGAATGAAATAATACCCCAAGGGTATGATTCAAAATGACCTGTCTCTATCAAATAAAACCTAAATGGATCTATCAAAGACACATTATCTTTATCAGACGGGCAAATAAAAAATTCCAACAGATATAGGATGCACAACTTCACTGCATCCTCGTCGTTTACCCAAGATTTGCTCGTTACAATATTTTTTAAGTACCATTTTTCAACTCTTTTTTTTGTTGGGGAAATAACTGTTCATTAAAGGGCTAACATATGTAGATGTATATCCAAAGTCGCCAATATTATTGACACAGTTTAACCAGTAATTAAACAAAAATCTCTTAATGAAAAAAATAATTTTTGTCCTTTTAGAAAAACTGAAAAAATAAAATTATTTGACTTTGACAATTCATACTTCATCAGAAGATGAAGTGCTTGATTTTGCATGCAGATAGGGGGGGATATAAAGTAAGTAACCAAAGCAAGTTTTTTTGAAAACACGAAGAGCATTTGAGGACAGAAGCTGAGATATCTGGCTAGGGGTGCTTGGATCACACAAACTGTGGAATCTAAGCACCCCGTATTGAGCGTTGTGTGGGGCAAAGTAAGGATCATTCTGCAATAAGTGATAAAAAGGCATTGGTCAGTATAATATCTACATATAACTACATAATAACTACATTTTTAGATGTTTAATAACAACACATTTTCCGCAAACTAGTGCGTACACATTCTGCTTCATGAAAAGTAAAGCATATACATACACATAACAACAAAACAACACAATATATCTAAATGTATAAACGTTTTGTACCAAAATTCAGGAAGATAAATGTTAATATCTGTTACAAAAATTAGAATGCAACTACAAAATAACGACAAAGCAACTAAAAAATATATACCAATCTATACTGTATGTTATAATAACTACAACTTAACTACAAAATTAAAACAATTATCTACAATTTGTAACATGACTAATAACAGATATTTCAACATCAAAAAATAAAACTAAAAAATTAAAAACAAATTTAAAAAATGTTTACCTTCAACAAAATTCCATTGGGAGCCAATTTTGGGGATTTTTTATGGTGCTTCTTCATTTCGTGTTTTGATGGAAAGTAGCCATTTTAACTTTTTTTGTTTTTTGAACTTTTGGGGCTTCTTCCACAAAATCATCTTCTACACAAACCTCCTTCCCTTTCCTTTTCAGATGTTTGTCGATAGGTGTAGAACTTCCACCAGCATCTACGTCGTGTAATCTTTTTGTTCTCGACTCAGCCCTCATTTGTCTAGGTGATGAAGACTGTATGGTATGATGCATTGCATGTGTTGATCTTGATTTTTTTGCTGGTGATTTGGGTGTTAAAACACCCAAATCGAATGATGGNGGGGGGGGGGGGGGGGGGTGAGGTGAGAGGAAAGAGAAACATGTATTAATTTGTCCTATATTAAGCCTAAAATAAATGCTTAATTAATTATACCCCTAATCTAAATTATGGTATATAATAGGTAATTAAGTATACTAAATGTAATTATCTCTAATCTTAAACATTTAGGGTAATAAGGTTTAATATATGGCATAGAAAGGTAAAAATTCCTAAAATAAATTGCTTTATTAAGTTACATGTCATGGGCTAAGGGTCCACTTAAAATTAGTCTATTCTTTTTGGGTGCTAGGAGACTTAAGACAATGGGCTAAAGGCCCACTTTCATATGTCCTATTTAACTTAATTATTGGGCTAATGGCCTAAATTAAATTTAAATTTAGTCTTGTATTTTTAAATATATTCCGGATTATATTAAAATGGTCACATGGACCTAATTTTCAGAATATAAATTTAGTATTTATATTATACTAATAAAAATTAGAATTATTTTACTATCCCAATTTCTTGAAATGTTAATTAGTCTAATATTAAACTTGTTAATTAATTTGTTTAACATGCATAAAATCTTAATTTGTTTAACATTATATTCATTTGTTAATTTGTTTAACATGCATGAAATGTTATTTTGTTTAACATTATATTTATTTGTTAATTTGTTTAACATGCTTGAAATGTTAATTGTTTTAACATTACTTTAGTTAATTAGTTTAACACATGCTTTATGTTAATTTATTTAGAATGAAATCAATATTAATTAGTTTAATATTAACAATACTTGTTAATTTGTTTAACATGTATAATATGTTAATTAGTTTAACATTAAAGTAAGATTTATTTAAATTTTTATAGCATGTAATAAATGTTAATTAGTTTGACATTGATTTTATTTGCATGCTAATATAAGTTATTTGTTAACTTATAATCCACACGGGATTATAAAATCATGGAAGATGATTATGTTGTCTTAAACATGATTAAGACACTTATCTAGATAATTGAATAGGTTAATTCTCATAATATTTTAATTCTCGGACGATGATTGGGAACATAGTGAACTTTCGACTCCATAATTAATATATGTGTTTATTAACTTAATCAATTGATGCTTAGTGTCATAATATGTATATATGTAGAACATCGTGCCTTGCGTTATTTTTCTCATGATCCTCATATTATTCTTTTTTATTTTGTTAAAGAACAAAATGACTACTGCTTTGAAAAACATTGTTGCTGAGCTCAACAAAGGGTTGAACTCAATGGTGACAACTATGAAACCTGGAGCTTGAAAGTCCAGTATGTGCTAGATGAGCAAGAGGCTCTAGAGGCCATTAAAAATGTCATGAATGAGCCTGAGGAAGGAAACACTGCTCAACATAGGTGTGAGCGTGGAGCCTATGACAGTTGGAAGAAAAAGAACTCCATCGCTCGCATTACATTGTTGAACACCTTAGATGATGATATTCTAAGGGAGTTTAAGGATCACCAAAGAGCTATGGATCTTTGGAATGCTTTGAGGAAAAGGTTTGGTACTGTTCCACTACAAAAATGCGATCCTTAACGATCAAATTTGACTCATATAAGAAACGCCCAGAACATTCAATGAAAACACATCTGAGGCTAATAACAAATATGATCGGGGAGTTGAAAGATGCTAGTCATGTGTTGACTGATGAACAACAAATCCAAGATGTCATACACTCTTTACCCAGTTCTTGGGATCATATGAAAATGCATTTGACCCATAATTAGCGAATCACAACTTTGGAAGATGTTCGGAGACACCTTGAGTTAGAGGAGGAAGGACTTGAGGCTGCAAAGCCAATAGCTGAGTTGCACGTGGCAACAACCTCCAAAACCAAGAGTGATTCAAAGAAAAGGAACTGGGGAAAAAAGAGAGGGCCACCTCAAGTTCAGCCTGCTAAAAGAGAAAAGAGTGAAAAAGGCAAGAACAGACGTCCCAAAGGTGTGAAAGTTGCTAAATTGAAATGCTATAATTGTGAAAAGAAGGGTCACTATGCCAGAGATTGCTCTGAGCCTCCTAGAAAGGTATTTCGCGATGCTCGAATTAGTGAACTTTGTGTTTCTAGTTCTGTTTTTCTAACTGAATCTAATCCTTTGTGGATTGTAGACTCAGGAGCAACGGACCACATAGCCTGGGAACACAGTGCCTTTGTTGAATTTCGGCGAGTTTCACGTGGAGCAAAGTGGATATATGTAGGCAACAACAATAAAGTTGTTGTTGAAGTGATTGGTACATTCAAGTTAGTCCTGCGTGGTGGTCGAGACCTAATACTACATGTTGTTCTCTTTGCACCAACAATTCGCCGAAATGTTATTTCAGTTTCAGTCTTGCTTAAGCTAGGATTTGACTTGTTTTGTCATGGCAATTCTGCCAAGTTGACTTTTGGTTCAACATTATTTGGTTTTGGTCATGTGACCGGAGGTTTAATTATTATGGATTTGAATTATGATTTATTTAATAATAATGCCAGTTTTTCTATGTTTGTTTCTTCACATAAATATGATAGTGATGTAAACATATGGCATGCTAGACTTCGTCATATTGGCCAACAAAGAATGCAAAGGTTAGCAAAACAAGGTTTGCTTTCCAACATTGAACATGTGGAATTGTCCACTTGTGAAATTTGTCTAGCTGGAAAATCTACAAGAAAACCTTTTGATCAGGAGACTAGAGCCAAATATCCATTGCAATTAGTCCATTCGGACATATGTGGGCCCATTAATGTTAGGGCTAGGCATGGAGAAAATTATTTCATCATATTTATTGATGACTTTACCCGTTTCAGTTATGTCTATATAATTTCCCACAAATCAGAAGCAATAAGTTGCTTCAAAAGCTATATGAGCTTAGTGGAAAATCAATTAGACAAAAAGATAAAAGCTCTTCGAACTGATCATGGTCGTGAATATTTATCAACTCAGTTTAATAATTTATGTGATGAAAAGGGAATAGTTCATCAGTTTACTATCCCAAATACTCCACAACAAAATGGTGTTGCGGAGAGAAGAAACATAACGCTCATAGAAATGGTTAGGTCAATGATGGGACAAGCTAACCTCCCAATTAGTTACTGAGGTGATGCGTTGCTTACTGCCACCTTTGTACTTAACCGAGTGCCTACAAAATCAGTTACTACCACTCCATATGAGTTATGGACTGGAAGACAACCCGACCTAAGTGTATTAAGACCTTGGTATTGTGCTGCCTATACACATGATTCCTCTCACAAATATGGAAAATTGGTCCCGAAGGGAAAGAAAAGTATCTTTATAAGATACTTAGAAATCTCAAAGGGTTATGTGTTTATAGGTCAGAAAGACAGTGGGAGTGTAACTTAGTTTGAATCACGAGATGTCACATTCTTAGAGGATGAGTTCCCTAAGAAGGGGGAGGTAGGTAAAGACCTAAACTTATTTGAGATAATGGATCAAGAAGTACAAGGATCACTTCATTCGAGTGGGAGAATTTTAGCAGATGATGAATTAGTTTCTCATCAAAGACCTCCTTCATCATCAGATGCGAATGAAAGTAATCCTTCTACATTTAGTGGAAGTTACCAAATGGATCTTGTTCCAAGTGGGAGTGAGATGGTCACAGGTCTTGTTCCAAGTGGGAGCGGGATGAATGATCTTGATCCGAGTGGGAGAAACATTGATCCAAATGGGAACAATGATGAATCACAAATAAGACGTGGTTCTCGTAAAAAGATTCCCCGCCGACTATTTGATATTGAAGGCGGTGAACTATTTATGATGCTCCTACAGGAAGAAAACGAGCCTAAAAATGTAAAACATGCTCTCTTATGCCCTTCTAAGGATAAATGGACAAAAGCAATGAAAGATGAATTGGAGTCTATGAGAGTCAACAAAGTTTGGAAACTAGTTGACCTCCCTAAAGGACGCAAAGAAATTGGGAGCAAATGGGTTCACAAAATTAAGCTCAAGGCTGATGACACAGTTGAGAGATATAAGGCTCGACTGGTGGCGAAAGGGTATACACAGCAGAAAAGAATAGACTACGAAGAGACTTTCTCACTTGCTGTACGATTTACCTCGGTTCGTCTGGTTCTAGCTATTGTTGCAAGCTTGGATCTTGAATTACATCAGATGGATGTAAAGATTGCCTTTCTCATTGGAGAACTAGATGAAGAAATATATATGGAACAACCTGAGTGTTTCATTGAAAAGGGCCACGAACAAAAGGTTTGTAGACTTTTGAAGTCTATTTATGGCCTCAAACGATCTTCAAGGCAGTGGTATATACGCTTTCAAAATGTTCTTTTATTCAATGGTTTTACCATGATGGATGAAGACCATTGCGTTTATACCAAGAAATCAAGAAACAAGCTTGTGATTTTAACATTGTATGTGGATGACATACTTATAGCTGGAAATGATAAGGAGTTTATAACCGAGATAAAGTCATGGTTATCATCCCAATTTGAGATGCAAGATATGGGTGAAGCTGCATATATTCTTGGAGTTAAGATTTCAAGAGATCATCCAAAGAAACTATTGTATCTCTCACAAAAGAATTACATTAGAAAAGTTCTTGAATGATTTAATATGCAAAATAGTAGCCCAGTTGAAACTCCTATCAGTAAAGGCCATACCTTGGGTAGTCAGATGTGTCCTAAGACTCCTGAACAGACAGAAAGAATGAGTCGAGTTCCTTATAGGAGCGCAGTCGAAAGTCTAATGTATGTTATGGTGTGCACTAGACCTGATATCTGTCAAGCAGTTGGCTTGGTAAGTAGAAATCAAACCGACCTAGGTTTAGCACATTGGCAAGCAGTAAAGAGGATCATGAGATATCTGAAGGGAACTGCTGATTACGCCCTTTGTTATCAAGGCGACAAGGATCTGCGATTAGTTGGATACAGTGATGCTGATCATGGAGGAGATGTAGACGAGAGGAAGTCTACCTCAGGATATATTTTCTTACTAAGTGATGGCGCCATATCATGGAGTAGTAAGAAACAATCATGTGTATCACTATCTACGATGGAAGCCGAATACGTGGCTCTCACGTCAGCAACTCAATAAGCTGTTTGGTTGAAAAAGTTCTTGGATCACTTGTTGGATATCACTAAAAATACTGAACAAGTATTAGTCTACTGTGACAGTGAGGCTGTAATATCCTCCACCAAGGACCCAAAGTTTCATTGTAAAACCAAACATATATATATCAAGTATAACTATGCGAGAGACATGGTTAGGAGCAAGGTAGTGAATGTGAAGTATGTGTCTACAAAAGATATGTTAGCAGATCCATTGACTAAGCCTTTGTCTAAAGATGCATTTGTGAGACACACTAGGTCTCAAGGCTTGCGTAGACTCTGATATACTTTATTTTGTGATTTATTTTCCCGTGTTCACAAACTGATGTTCTTTGATTATCAATAAAGTTGATTTACATACATACATATTTTAATTGTTGAATGTTATGTGCATTCTTTATTTTTTTGATAAGTATGTCGGGTAAACAAGAGGAACAGGCAACCGCCTCCTTATCTTAGTGATGTGAGGAGATGAGACATGATTTCAAGCAAAATTATCAGAAGGGTAATTTGAGAGTTATTCACTTAAAATTAGAATGTCGCTTAAACAATGACATAAGGTCATTAGGGTGAAAAACGTTCACCTAGTCTACTTTGTGAGCCAGATGTGAGTTAAAATGATTTTATAGATCAAAGAACTCAAATTTAGATACTTATGGTGTCTAAATATCATCTGTACAACATTCTTTATGAGATAAAGACATACGCTCCTTGGGAAAAGGGAGAAAATGTTGTAGCACATGTTTCATACCATGTGTGCTAATGTCGACCAATTGGGTTAACATAAGTCCATTCTCGACTTATTGTTGTGTGAGACCCAGAGCTTTTATGATAGCTCAAGATTCTGTACCCTTAGAGACTCCGATCAGATACTTGAGACTTAGCGTGATGTTAGCTATCTTAGTGTGTTTCCAAAGGACCATGGACACATATTCGGTCTAGTGG
Organism: Nicotiana undulata; assembly: GCA_005239495.1. Taxonomy (NCBI): domain Eukaryota; kingdom Viridiplantae; phylum Streptophyta; class Magnoliopsida; order Solanales; family Solanaceae; genus Nicotiana; species Nicotiana undulata. The sequence goes on along the minus strand of ML282941.1, from coordinate 138,409 downwards.
AGCATATCTAGAAAAGAAGTCATACTAATGTTAAGGGAATCATGAGAAGAGGAAGATCATTGATGGAATCTCATTTATTTGTATTCCCTGGTGCACCAATTATAACTTATGAGTTATAATTGTGAATACAAGAAATAATGATATATGAGATTTTGATAATATATCAAATGTGATTTATATGATCTAGGGTACTGCATACTTTATGATCTACTTGCAGGTTTGCGCTCGTCGAGAGGCTATATGCTCCTAACAGATGTATAGCACTTAGCTGTCACAGTATGCTGGTCGCACAGTCTACTTCCTTGTATGAATGATTGAGGAAATGAGTTGAGAATATGTTTCTCAGGCAAGATGAGAACTCCCATTATGTGTGAGTGGTAGATGTAGGAAATATTGGATCCACCCATAAGGGGTGCTCTAAGGCCCAATAGGATTATTAGTTAACCCTAAATATTCCCTATATAAGTACACTTAGTGTGTATATTAAGACAGACGCTGAGCAGTATTTTTCCAATGCTCTTTCTTCCTCCCTCAATTAAACTAGGGTTTAGACTGTGTAATTGGGGGTTTATCCAACACAACGTGACAACCACCGCCGACCAGTAATTTCAGCCGCGGTTCATCTGTTTTTGCTTCCACTTCACGAAGAACAAGTAAGTTCTCGGTTTACGTTTTACACGCTATCTAATGTGTTTAGATTAACGTGTTTCTTTAGATTGTAATTTTATTAGAAGCTGATATTTTATGAAAATCAGCCAGTTCAAAACATAAAAATCAATTCTAGAACTTGAATTCAGAATGCTAAAGAGTTTTGGATAGCTAAAATTCATTTTAAATTTCTTACACTTATAGAAAGATAAACCATAACACTACCTCCCATAAAGCTAACATCTTAGGGTCAAGATGAGGGATGAAATGATGGAACCAGGAACATTTGTACCAAAAGGGCTACAAAGGCAAAACAACAAATATCAAATGCATTAATCACTAAAAATAGATAATCATGCACCATAAATGTATACTAACATCTAAAATCAGCTCCAAAAGTTAACAAAGACATTCATCATTCAATTTAGCCTACTAGAGAAGTTACCTATTTATAAGTTGAGTTTCTTCGGTCCATAATATTTGAGTTGTGTGATAGTTGCAGCAACCAAGAAGCTAACCTTGGAAGGAAGCACGTGCTGAGAATAACTATCACTGTAGTGGTAACCATCACTAAAAATGCCCATGCCTCTTTACCCATGGTCTGATGGTTTCTTTCCATCGAATTGCATTTCCTTCTACTTACCTTCGATAAAACAACACCATACAGACCTACATAGTAATAAATTTATCCACATTGAACAAGATCATCAAAGACACTCAAATGGAAGGTTATCCATATAGATAGATAAGGAAGAACTTAACAGAAGCACATGGCAAAATAAAAAGGTAGTAAAATAAGAGCACGATCATGGAATAGTGGTCCATTGATAATTAATTTTTCTGAAATTTAACCAGCATGTATGTCCTATGTTAATATTATCTAAGATTCTAACTCTAATTCTATTATATAAATAAGCCACACAATACCCTGCTCCATCAGTACTACCTATCTTCTTTAGTCTATTTGAACCGGTTAAAGCTACAATAGATTAATTGATTCTTGTGAATGGACATAACACATTAGTTTTCATCTCTTTCCCTGTCAATATTCTGCACAAATGCATAAAAATAAGGATAGTTAGTAACAAGGACACAACAAACTCATGAGTATAAAGACATATAACTGCTAGAGTATCATAAACTTTGAACGACTCATAACTACCATCTAACATAAACTACATCCACCACCAATCAACAAGGTAATACTAACATATTTACCTTCCTCCCATCAAATATATAAATCTGAACCTCCTATCCATTTATTTGTGATACTTCTCCATCAAACCAAGCAACATTGATTAGTCCTTAATCCACACATGAGAAGCTACAATGATATTTACTAGAATTCTCTACCAATAATTCTTTTGTTTAAAAAAGTAAGAAAAAAATATAATCATTCACATTTCATAAGATAGAGGCTAAAAGAATAAGAATACATGGTTATCAAGAGCAAAATTCAACAAATTTCTCCGACAACTAAGAACTTCAATCCTAACTAGTATGATACAAATGGGAAATGGAATAGTAAAAGAAAAATGAAAAGCTGCGGCAAAAATGAAAGAAAAACAGAAAAGGAAGAAGAAAAGATAACTAGGCAAAAATAAAGAATATTCTTCTCTGATAACCTTGTACTCATAATGATAATTACAATATATAGGACGAGTGAGAGGGGATTCCTCAGCTGACACTCAATCCCTTTCCCTAATTGACTACTAGGACCCTTAGTATAAAGGATAAGAAATATTACAGGGCCAATGTGTAATTACATAAAGTTATAATTTAAAACTTAACTGGACTAAACTGACATTTATAAAACATACCGTCAGCCCCCCCCCCCCCTAATTAACTAACTTAACTACCATGTACTACTCTATAAGCGTGATGTACCACTGGCGCAAGCTTTATCATATTAGATCTCCGTTGTCAAAATCTTCCTTGTCCTCAAGGAAGTAAAGCAGGAAACCTGGTTCTTAGAGAGTGATAATCCTCCCAAGTGGCTTGTTCAGGTGTTGTTTTCTCCCATTGAACTAGAACTTGAGTGATGGCTTTGTTTCCCTTTTGCACCAATCGCTAGTCCAGAATTTGTTGAGGTTGAGGGCAGTAAGGACTGGAGATGTCAATGACGGTGTGAAATCTTCCAAGGTAGCTTGTGGCAGAGTTTAAGTTGGGAGACATGAAATATAGGGTGGATAAGGAGTTGAGAAGGAAGGGATAATTTATACGCTACAAATCCAATTTTTTGCAAAATCTAGTATGGTCTATAATATTTGGCTGAGAGCTTAGAGAAATAGGAGCCTGACATGCTGACTTGCCTGTATGGTTGGATTTTAAGGTACACCCAATAACCTTACTTAAATTGTCCATCGGACCTATGTTTGTTGGCTTGTGCAGTCATCCTTTGTTGCGCTCTCTGCATGTGATACTTCAGCAGTTGAAACTTGAGTCCCTAGTGATCAAGATTTTATCTACCTCTTCCATTACAGAGTCCCCAGCTATGTAAGGTAAATTGAGTGGTGGGGGTTACCCGTACAAATCTTCATAGGGTGTAGTTTGAATGGAAGAGTGGAATGTGGTATTGTACCACCTCTCAGAAGCAACCAAATAGGAGAACCAATATTTTTGGGAATCAGAGCAGAAACACCTAAGGTAGGTCTCCAAACACCTATTGACAACCTCTGTTTGCCCATCAGATTGAAGATGATAGGTTGTGGAAGTACTGAGTGTGACTCCATGCATAGAAAATAGCTCCTGCCACAGCTTTCTAGAGAAAACTGGATCCCTATAACTGACTATGTCCTCTGGCATCCCATGTAACTTGAAAACATGATCCATGAATAGTTTTGCAATGTCACTAGCTGAGTATGGGCGTGAAACCCCAATGAAGTGAGCATACTTTGTTAATCTCTCGACAACCACCCAAATGACAGACTTACCATGAGATTTAGGTAATCCTTCAATAAAGTCCACATTGATGCTGCTCCAAGCCATTGAGGGTAGTTTGAGAAGTTGAAGCAATCATGGGTAGGGTGTTGTCTCATGCTTACTTCTTTGGCAAGTATCACATGTGTCAGGACATCTTCCTTCAAGCCTTTCCAGTAGAAAAAGGCAGCAATTCTTATGTAAGTGTGGTATATACCTGAGTGTCCTCCATGAATGGAATTGTGCGACAGTTGGATAATGTCTTTCCTTAGCTACTCATCAGGTCCTACTACCAGTTTCCCATTTTTTCTGAGTTGCTCATGTACAAAAGAGTAGGCATTTGTCTCAGCAGTTCTCAGCTTAAGATGAGCAATCAGATCACTGAGCACAGAATTAAGAGTCCAACTGTGGATGATAAGGCTCAACATATTAGTCTTAACTGTTGATAGGGTCAATGCAACCAGTTCTACCAAGGGCAACCTTGACAAGGCATCTGCTGCCTTATTCTATTTTCCTTTTTTGTACTCAATGATGAAATCATACTGCATAAGCTTAGTGATCCACTTAAGCTGAGAACCTATGTGCAATATCTGCTCTAAGAGAAATTTGAGGGCCTTTTGATCCGTTTTCACAGTGAAAGGTCTCTCTGTTAAGTATTGTGCCCATTTGTTTACTTCCATTACCAAAGCTAGAAGCTCTTTGTCATAGACATGCAAGGATTGGTAGTGAGGAGACAACCCCTTGCTTAGATAGGATATTGGCTGACTTTTTTGCATCAAGGCAGCTGACCGGCTCCCGCCAATACCACTAAACAGTAGCAAGGAGGGGGTCGATGCATCTTTTACCCGAAGGGTCGGGATCGATTTCCACAGGGAGCTAAGAATGTGGGAGTTGAGTGTCTAAATAATCTAGTGGCGTGTCATACTCTTAATTACACTTCTCATAATAATGTTGTTGTAATTGTTCTATGATTTAGTCTAATTGAAACTATGAACTAGCTAACTAATATCTTTTTGTAAATTTTCTCAGTTGATAAAGGGACTAGGGTTGTGACTTCCTCCTAGGTGAGTGACTAACGGGTCTAAAATTTGAGAATGAACTTGTGAAATGTAGCTGAAAGGAATAACCTCGTGTAAAGTTACTCACCCACTACCTCTCGGTAATATGGGTGACTTTGCCCAATTTCGCCTTCTCAAGCACAATTGGGTGTTTTCATTTATGCACAAGTATTGGCTCAAGTAGAGTGTAGCCATCTTTAGCATTAACTTTTTTATCGGGGCTATCAATCTCTTGAGTTTGCCCCAATACCTCGTTAGCTCAATTACCTAGACTTGAGTCCTCTTTCTCAAGAGTGACCCTAGTCATTAAGGCTTGAAATAGTGTTTGCAGCCACTAAATTCGAGATTTATGCACAAATTAAGCTAAATACCAAACACCCATACACATAATCATCCTAAAATTGAAAACCCATTAATTACCCACACTAGGGTTGAGCCACAACCCTGCTTAAGGATCTAGCTACTCATATTTGATGGAGAAACACAAGTAGAAGATGAAATTAACCTCATAAATGTAAAATACAAGACAATAATTGAAGAACTATGGTTAAAGCTAAGCTAAAAATACTCAAAATGGCTAAAAAGTAATGTTCACGTGTTCTCCAAACGGCTGATGCCCTAAAAAATGAAGACAAGATCTATTTATACATGGTTAAAACTACTAGACAAAAATGCCCTTATGGAGAATCCGCTCCCAGCGTATTTTTTAGCACTGGGGCGAAGAGGCTTCCGCTACAGCGAATTAATGACCGTTGCAGCGGTCTTGAACTTTACAGCTTTTTGATTCTTCCTTTTCGCTCCCATTGGATAAATAAAATGCTGCAGCGATGGCTGGAACGCGGCAACGGAATAATACCGCTGACCGCGGAATCGTGGATTCCCAATGATTCCAACTCTCTGCAGTTTCTCAAACGCGTCCAGCGGATAAATGGGGCGCTGCAGCGGTAGGTGAAACGCTGCAGCGGAAAAAGTAGCGTGGACCGCGTTTTCCTTGGCCATAAAAATAGCTCTCTGAAGTTTGCAGCGTGGCAACGGATAGAAATACGCTACAACGAAAGGACAAACGCTGCAGCGGGAAAGTGAGCGATGCAGCGTTTTAGCTGGATTCTGGGATTTTGCAGGTTCTGCTCTTTTTTGAGGTCTTTTGGATCAATATCTAAAAATCAATTCAGTTCCTGCAATTCAATCAACTTGCATCAAAATGTGGTATTAATTAAGTCAATTATTGCCTCAAACCTAAGAAAAAAGGGAGTAAATAATAGTACAAATCACTAGTTATCAACAGCCCCAATCCCTAAACTGCATGCATCAAGCTCCACCACAAAGGGAATGGAAAATTCAGGTAGAGTTAGCAGAGGTGCAGTAGTTAAGGCCTCATTCAACTTATTGAAAGCTTCAGGTGCTTTGCAAGACCAATGAAAGTTATCCTTCTTGAGTAAATACGTAAGTGGTTTACTCAAGACTCCATAACCCTTGATGAATCTCATGTAGTACCTGTCGCGCCCCCTTTTTCCAACTCCTTTCGGATCGGTCAAGGTTTTTGAAATTATTGGGATAACTCGTTTCCTTTTGGAAAGGGGGTATGCAAGGATTCGAAGAGTCTCCACCTAAGTATTTTAAGGTGCGTTAGGGCACCTAATTAAGGTCATTTACAAACAAGATTAGATAGCCAGAGATAGGGTAAGGGCTTGAAATTACTCCAAGGGGAAGGTGTTAGGCACCCCTCGGAGCTCATGTGAAGTACCCACGCTGCTCCAAGAGTGTCAGCATCACATTTGTGATTTGGAAGTTGCCCGCTCGGATTCTAGCAGGACAATAGCACTCGCGTACCACTCGTTTGGTAGCACCCGAAGGGCAGCTCAGGAAGATGGAGGCAGGGGTGGGTCTGGAATATCATCATTAAGATTGGCATGTCGGCCTCGTCTAGGAGGTGGAGGTACTTGATTTAATACATCCTCTCCATTGTCATATACCTCATCCCCCAGAATGATATTTCCCAAAGGATCTGCCATCTATACATATATTGAATTTAAACACACACGTTAGCAACATAAGGAAAGAAGAACAATTGACACCACTATTCACGTAGATAATCAACACCGTAAAATCTCCCAAGAAACGGCACCAAAAAGTGATCGGCTCCCGCCTATACCATTAAATAGTAGCAAGGAGGGGGTCGATGCAGCTTTTACCTAAAGGGTCGGGATCAATTTCCACAGGGAGCTAAGAATGTGGGAGTTGAGTGTCTAAATGATCTGGTGGCGTGTCATGCTCTTAATTACACTTATCATAATAAGGTTGTTGTAATTGTACTATGATTTAGTCTAATTGAAACTATCAACTAGCTAACTAATATCTTTTTGTAGATTTTCTCAGTTGATAAAGGGACTAGGGTTGTGACTTCCTCCTAGGAGAGTGACTAACGGGTCTAAAATTTGAGAATGAACTTGTGAAATGTGGGTGAAAGGAATAACCTCATGTAAAGCTACTCACCCACTACCTCTTGGTAATCTGGGTGACTTTGCCCAATTTGGCCTTCTCAAGCACTATTGGGTGTTTTCATTTATGCACATGAATTAGCTCAAGTCGAGTGTAGTCATCTCTAGCATTCACCCTTTTATCGGGGCTATCAATCTCTTGAGTTTTCCCCAATACCTCGTTAGCTCAATTACCTAGACTTGAGTCCTCTTTCTCAAGAGTGACCCTAGTCATTAAGGCTTGAAATAGTGTTTGCAGCCACTAAATTTGAGATTTATGCGCAAATTAAGCTAAATACAAAACACCCATACACATAATCATCCTAAAATTGAAAACCCATTAATTACCCACACTCGGGTTGAGCCACAACCCTGCTTAAGGATCTAGCTACTCATATTTGATGGAGAAACACAAGTAGAAGATGAAATTAACCTCATAAATGTAAAATACAAGACAATAATTGAAGAACTATGGTTAAATCTAAGCTAAAAATACTCAAAATGGCTAAAAAGTATTGTTCACGTGTTCTCCAAACGATTGATGCCCTAAAAATGAAGAAAAGATCTATTTATACATGGCTGAAATTACTGGGCAAAAATGCCCTTACGGATAATCCGCTCCCAGCGTATTTTTTAGCACTGGGCGAAGAAGATTCCTCTGCAGCGGATTAATGACCGTTGCAGCGGTCTTTAACTTTACAGCTTTCTGATTCTTCCTTTTCACACCCAGCGGATAAATAAAATGTTGCAGCGATGGCTGGAACGCGGCAGCGGAAAAAGTAGCGTGGACCGCATTTTCCTTGGCCATAAAAACAGCTCTCTGAAGTTTGCAGCGTGGCAACGGATAGAAATACGTTGCAGCAAAGGACAAACGTTGCAGCGGAAAAGTGGGCACTGCAGCGTTTTAGCTGGATTATGAGATTTTGCAGGTACTGCTCCTTTTTGAGGTCTTTTGGATCAATATCTACAAATCAATTCAGTTCCTGCAATTCAATCAACTTGCATCAAAATATGGGATTAATTAAGTCAATTATTGCCTCAAACCTAAGGAAAATTGGAGTAAATAATAGTACAAATCACTAGTTATCAACTCCCCTAAACTTAAGTCTTTGCTTGTCCTCAAGGAAACAAAATAACTCCCACCTCCGTAACAAGAAAAGATAGGTATTTCAGCCATTAAGATGTGATTCATCAAGCTTCAATTGGGACTAACGACTATCCTCAACACAAATGAATTATTGACAAACTTATGCAATGATTTTCTAGCTCACTAGATCTAACGTGACACCAAAGCTTCAAGAGTTGACTAAGGTCGTCATAGAGCATCTCTCTTTCACCTCAATCACTGTGGATCCCAGACTCTTCCTCCTCTACTTTCCTTAGGCTCACCTCACCATAAAGATTGAACTCTCAACATTGGCTTTATCATGGGGTTCTCTCTTCACTCTCAAATGAACTCCTCAAGTCCGACTTTAAGTACCATAAGCTTGCCCCTCGTGTAAATCACCACTAATGTAAGCTCACTCAATTTGAGATCCTATAGGGCTTTGTCGAGATGTAATGGAGGCTTCTTGGATCAAATGTGGTCATGATGAATAGAAAATCTTCCCTTAAGTACTCCAAGTTTTCACATTGTTGCACATTTTACTCTTGATTCTTTGAGTCACACATTTTCCTTGGGGAACTTAGAGAGACTCATAGTCACTCTTTCTTTTATTTTGGGCTCATTTTCCTCCCTTTTTCTTTCTTTTCCATCATTTCAACCTCTTTTTCAAACTTTTGCCTTTTCTTTCACCCTTTTTCTTTTCCCTTTTTGGTTCATTTTGTTTTTCAACCTTTTCTTTGGCCTATCTTTTTATAACCAAGCTTTTCATCACTATGCACTTCCTCGTCTCTCCCCCAAACTTAAGACTTTTATTTATTTTTATTCTTCATCAAGAGAGCTCAAGGAATGAATGGGTGCCAAGAGAGGGTCTTTAGAGACCGGATGAAGGTTAACAACGTGGTTTTTGAACATCGGCTCAGGCTCAAAAGAGGTTTACTAGGGATCGTGTCTAGGTAGGCTAAATGGTATTTCAATTTCAGTAGGGAGTCAAGGAAGTCCTATGATCATCTCACAAGTCGAGCTCACTTAAGATTTCGCCTAGAAAAACACTCGGTGCAAGTTCTAGACTTTTAGGCACGACACTCGGGATATGCAATTACAAACCTCACCTCACAAGACTTAGGATTTCTAAAGAGTATCGAGTCGAGGACCCAAAACAATCTTGGTTCAAATTAAAAACTCAAATATGGCCATGAATACCACCTGACGACAGTTTCAGTCAACTCAAGACTCTACGGGTCACAACTAGAACTAGCCTCATTTGTACTATGTATTTAACCATAAGGTCAAAGGTAAATCTGTTGGTGACAAGTGAAGCTATATTTGAATCACATTTATTCATTACCACTGAAACGAAAGAAAAACAAAAAGAAAAACGAAAAACTGACTCAATCCCTTAAGAAGGTCATCACACTGTCTGTCGTAGCGAAGAGACACCCGGTTCGCACAATTTCCACCGCTGGAAAGAACCGTGGCCTTAAGAAACTCAGGGGCTTATTGACAACGCCAAAAGAAAAGAAGAAGTTGCAAATTCAAAAGAAGCTACTAAATCAAAATAAGAAGTTAGACTACAAATGGAAAAAACTAAAGAAGTTATAAAGTAGAAAATACAAAAAACAAAAATGAATATTTATAATAGGGGATGAATATATACATATGATAAGGAGGAGAATCTGAATATATACATACCAAAAATAAAAAGTACGGAAATGTAAATACGAAAAAGAAAAAGAGTATTAACAGTTATTACAACCCAAAAATCATCAAATTGTCTGAAATTCAACTACCAACAAGTAGAGGCCACCCCCTCAAATACAAACTATCATTGTCCTCAATGCTATCAAGCCAAAAATCAAGAACATGGGAGAGGGGTGAAAGAGAGTAAGAGGAAACTCCCTATGGTGCCTCAGACTGCATAGGAGAAGGGTCAATAAGGGCTGAGGAAGAAGGTGTTGCGCCAGTGGTGATAGGAGGGTCATGTGCCTGCATGGAAGCCTGACCCTCGGGCTCCTCTAGCTGAATCTCCATGTCCTCCATCTGGGGGATGGCACCTCTACGAACTGTAGCATATGGAAGGTCGCAGTCATCAATAGCCAGGTTAGTGGGCCCGGGCTCTCCTAGCAAAAGATCAAGGGGGATGTCCCCCCGCAGCAGCAACCTTTGCCATCTCCTGCACCAAAGCTTTTTGAGTCTCCAACATCTTCTTCTGCACTTTCTTTGAATCATTCTAGGCCTTCTTTATTTTCTTCACATACTTGGCCTAATAGTTGATCTTTTCTTGCTTCTTCCCCAGTGTCTCCATAATTTTCTTCTGGTTGTCCACCACGCTCTTCAATGTTTCCTCTAGAGTAGGAGGCAATGCAATGGTCGCTGGAGCTGCCTGGGCTGCAACTGTAGAAGAAAGATCAGAAAGTCTAGAAGAGGCTACCTGCAGCCAGTTGGTGATACCAACTAAAGTCTGGGGCACTTTCAGGGCTGTCTGAGGATAGGTGGATGATTATGGCACTAAGACTGGTACATGCATAGCATGATCTGAAGGCTATGTGGATGTGGAAGTACCAGGGGCTGCAGAGTTGGAGGCTTTCCCTTTTTGCTTAGGGTTGTCTGAACCCTTCAAATGGTACCAAGAGAATGATGTCCGGGGCTTCACAAATCTATCAAAATCCCTTCCCTCAATCTCGTTGTCTCGGAAAAACATGGTGAGGAAGTTGGGGAAGGTATAAGAGGCCTCATTTTTCTTCACAACCCAGTCTATCACTCTGCACATAATGTTCCCGACGTTAATCGGGATACTATCCATAATATCCCCTACTATCACCGCCCTGGAAAGGGGCATATCATTGTCATGGAGTATGGGGTCTATCCAGATACACGCAAATGTGGCCCAACCCCTGGCCTCAAAACTCAATGTATTCCTCAGGATCTGCCTCCAGCCAACAAATCTGGTGTAGTCCCGGGGGTGGCTATGACTGAAGCCAACCACGGGCGAGCCAAATATTTCTGATTCACCTTCTCCAAATACCGAGTCTCATCTACATTCCCGAAACCTGCATACTCATTGAAAGCACTGCCATTGTACAGAATTTTCTTATTGCGAACTTGGTGAAGTATGTGTTCATTTTGGTGAATGCCACATTGGTGTAAAACTCCTTCACCACATATTCATTTGCATCGACCACCTTGGCATTGAAAAGGTCCCACCCCTCCCTTTCTAAAATTGCTTTCTCACGTTGGGATGGAGGGGTAGGAGATGATGAAGGGCCTTTCCGGGATGAGGGATCTTTGAGGCCACCATTCTCTGAACTGATGGTAGGCCGATTCAGAGACAAACCGGTCTTCCCATGTTGCGGGGTTTCTGGTCCTTTCAATGCTAGAAGTCTGTGCTTGAGTGTCTCCACCCCTTCCATCATCGGGACCCTCGTCTAAACTTTCGAGGTTGATGGAAGGAGGGGCTACTGATTGAGTTGCTGACTGAGCTGTTGCACCTGTGCCCTCTGGAGGAGTGGTTGAATGACTAGAGGAATCATCGGAAGACTCCCAGCTAGCGGGCTCGTTGATGAGTCTCCTCGGCTTGATAATGCAGCTGCTAGGGCTACCCTATTTTATCCCTCCGAAGCTTCCCGGGAGGGCAAGTATTCACTGGACTCCGACTCTGAGGGACTTGTTCTTTTTCTCTTTTGTGTCTTCCCAATTGCTTGTGTCAGGCCCAATGGTTTTTGATGCTTTCTTTTGCCTCGACCCCTTGAAGATTCGCCTTTCCCGGGTTGCTTTTCAGGTCCACCTCTTGATCTCACCATTCTCTGCAAACATGTAACAAACATTGTCAATACATTGTACCTAGGTATCAAATAAAATTGCAGAAGCAGAGAGTTAAATAATGCACACATAACCAAACCACTGTCAGCGGAATTCAGGGGACTCAGACTACCTCTCTTTGAATCTATGAAACGCGGACCGCGGATTTTTGGACCACTGACAACAGAAATCTGGCTGCTGCAGCAGAATTTGGAAGATCTCAGACTTAACTCTCTGAACCTGTGAAATGCTGACCGCATTTTATTGACCGCTTCAACGTTACACAGGACCGCTATCAGCGGATTTAGAACGCTACAGCGGAATTCTCAAATTGAAATCATGAAGTTTTGGACCTCCGCTGTCAGCAGAATTCTGAAACGCTGCAGCGGAGGTCGTGAACACAGTGCACTTAGGGCTAGGGTTCATCAAAAATTCAAAATTTTCTTGAAATTGCACATATGAAGCACCCTTTACCCACATAGGAACCCAGAAAGTATTACCCCAACATTGTAAAACACATTAAAAATTCAATTTCAAGGATTAGGGTTGTATAACTCTATACAAAAAGCAAAATAAAATAAAAACACAATAAAACATCCTAAAACTAAGAAAAAACACTCAACTAAAGAAAATTAAAACGTGAACATACTAGTAATTGAAGGTAGATGAATGATGAAATTAAAAGCCTTAGATGAGCAGTGAAGGAGTGAATGCACAGTAACTATTTAGGGTTTGATAGCAAATGAGTGAAAAGGGTAAAAAGTGAGGATCCCTTAGTATATATACTAAAAGTGTGACCCATGACCGCCTCACCTAGCGCGGCAACGGATTTTTACCAGTGACCGCGCTTTTTTTCTTTCAGACCTGCTGGACTTTCACCTTCACCGCTGCAGCGGAATTCCATCGCCACAGCAAAATGCACTCCGCTGCAGCGAAATAGTAAACGCTGCAACGGAGTGGGGATTCAGAGAACCTGTATTTAGGACCAAATGGACCGCTGTCAGCGGTTATTTTCCGTTGCAGTGCTTGGTTAACGCTGACAGCGGATTTATGACCGTTGCAGCGGAATTTTGCCACTTTGCTCAATTTCCATATTTTCACCTGCACTGCATCCAACCAAGTCCTGCATCAACTTCACAACTGGTTAGTTCACAAAAAGTCTATCCTACCAAAAACAAACAAAAAATAAAAGAAAACGCTTGGGTTGCCTCCCAAGAAGCGCCTGATTTAACGTCGCAGCACGACGTAGGTTACCATGTTCAAATGAATTTCATCAAAGCCACCACGTGGCTATCTTCAAATTTTCCAAGATAATGCTTGACCTAGTGCCCATTCACACAAATATTTTCCCCATTCTTGTTTTTAGATCAAAAGCACCAAAGGGTGTAACCAATACCACTTCAAACGGGCCACTCCACTTGGACTTAAGTTTACCCGGGAAGAGACGAAGCCTAGAATTGAAAAGAAGCACCAAGTCTCCCACCTTGAACTCCCAGTCTTTGGAATATTTGTCGTGCAATTACTTCATTTTGTCTTTGTACAAAGAAGAACTAGCATATGCATGGAATCTAAACTCATCTAGCTCATTGAGGTGGTCAACTCTAAGATTTGAAGATGTATCCCAATCCAAGTTCAACTTCTTCAATGCACATAGTGCCTTGTGCTCCAATTCCATCGGAAGATGACATGATTTGACATACACCAAACGGTAAGGAGACATACCGATGGGTGTTTTGAAAGCAGTCTGGTAAGCCCAAAGAGCATCATCAAGCTTCCAGGACCAGTCAGTCCGATTAGCATTCACTGTCTTGGCCAAAATATTCTTGATTTCACGATTAGACACTTAAACTTGGCCACTTTCTTGAGGATGGTACGGAGTAGACACTTTATGATTGACTCCATACTTGGATATCAATGAATCAAAGGCCATATTGCAAAAATGAGAACCCCCGTCACTGATGATGGCACAGGGTTTCCCAAATCTTGTGAAAGTATTCTTCTTTAAAAAACCAACCACACTACGGGCTTCATTGTTGGGCTAAGACACAGCTTCCACCCATTTCGAAACATAGTACACCGCCACAAGTATGTAGGTGTTTCCACATGAACTAACAAAGGGCCCCATAAAATCAATTCCCCAATTATCGAAGATATCCACCTCAAGGATTGTAGTAAGAGGCATTTCATCTTTCTTAGATATGCCACCCATTCTTTGGAATTCATCACACCGTTTGACCAACTCACTAGCATCCTTGTACAAAGTAGGCCAAAAGAAACCACAACTTAAGACTTTTGAAGCGGTAATTGCCCCTCCATGATGACCACCATAAGGTGAGGAGTGGCATGAATCAAGAATTGACACTTGATCTTCTTCGCGCAAATGACACCATCATTGCATATCTTGAACAAATACAGATCATCCCAATAATAATCCATGCTATCCCGTCTAAGCTTCTTCCTTTGGTTAGAAGAGAGCTCAAACGGGACAACACCGATGATAATGTAGTTGTCGATGTTCGTGAACCGTGGAATATCATGCAAAGAGGCGGATAGAAGTTGTTCATCCGGGAAGCTATCATTAATCTCAAGACCATCACTTGGCCTCCCTTTCTTCCAAACGAGAAAGATGGTCGGCAACTTGGTTCTCACTTCCCTTTCTATCAATTATCTCCAAATAAAACTACCCACCGCATAAGTCTAGCCTTGGAATCCTTTTTCATCATTAAGTACCGAAGCGCCGCATGGTCGGCGTGAACTATCACCTTGGCGCCCATAAGGTAAGGCCGGAATTTCTCCATTGCAAAGACTATAGCTAACAACTCTTTTTGGGTGACGGTGTAGTTCATTTGGGCGGAGTTCATGGTCTTGCTTGCATAATAGATAGGGTGAAATATTTATTTCACCCTTTGGCCCAAAACCGCCCCCAGTGCCACATCACTAGAATCACATATTAGCTCAAAAGGAGAGCTCCAATCTGGCACGGTGATAATTGGCGTGGTAGTAAGCGTTTGCTCAACTACTCAAATTCTCTCATACAATTTTCATCAAATTGGAACTTGGCATCTTTTTCCAATAGCTTGCAAAGAGTATTCACCACCTTCGAAAAGTCTTTAATGAAGCGCCGGTAGATACCTGCATGCCCAAGAAAGCTACGGACTCCCTTCATCGAGGTCGGAGGAGGAAATTTGGAAATGACCTCGATCTTGGCCTTGTCTACTTCAATTCCATGCTTTGATATTTTTTGGCCCAGAACTATCCCATCTTCAACCATAAAGTGACATTTTTCCCAGTTGAGCACTAGGTTGGTTTCTTCAAGACGGCCAAGAACTTTATCAAGATTTTTGAATCATTCATCAAAGGAGTCCCCTACCACGCTGAAATCATCCATGAATACCTCTAGAAAATATTCAACCATATTAGTGAAAATTGCCATCATGCACTGCTGGAATGTAGGGGTGCATTGCACAATCCAAAAGGCATCCTGGAGAAAGCAAATGTCCCATAAGGACAAGTGAAGGTTGTCTTTTCTTTGTCTTCCGGAGCTATCAAGATTTGATAATAACCTGAATACCCATCCAAGAAATAATAGAAATCTCTCCCCGCAAGTTTGTCAAGCATTTGGTCCAAGAAAGGCAAAGGGAAGTGATCCTTGCGGGTCACTTTGTTCAACTTGCGGTAATCCACGCATACCCGCCAACGAGTGACTGTTCTTGTTGGAATAAGTTCATTCTTGTCATTTTGTACCACGGTCATGCCACCTTTTTTTGGAACACATTGGACTGGAGAAGTCCAAGCACTATCAGAGACTGGGTAGACGACCCCAGCATCGAGCCACTTGCATTGCCTCATTTAGCCTCTGTTAGTGTTCTACGGAAGGCTTTGCTCCATCCTCAAGAATGATCTTGTGCATACAAAATGCGGGGCTTATACCCCGAATATCAGCAAGTGTGCAACCTATGGCCTTCTTCCTCTTCTTTAGCACTTTGAGTGTAGAGTCTACCTGCAATTTAGCTAGGCAAGAAGAAAGTATAACAGGTAAAGTACGAGAAGGACCCAAAAATTCATACCTGAGGTGTGGTGGAAGTGGTTTCAACTCCAAGGTAGGTGGCTCTTCAATTGAAGGCTTTGTCGGAGGAGTTTTCCGATTCTCCAAATCTAAGGATAACTTTCGAGGACCATATGAATAAGAACCCATGCGTTGTAGAGCATTGGTACACTCGATCAAGCCATCCACCACAATATCATCATGGTTCAATAAAGCTGCTTCCACGGGATCTTCAACATTTATCATTGAGCTTGTTTCATCAATAATGACCTCGGTGATAAGGTCCATGAAAGAACACACCTCCGTGCTATTTGGTAGATTCATTCACTTGCGAACGTGGAACACAACCTTTTCATTACCCACTCGTAAGGTGAGCTCACCGGCCTCCACATCAACTAAGGCCTTCCCCGTTGCAAGGAAGGGCCTTCCCAAGATGATAGGAACTTCATAATCCACCTCACAATCTAAGATAACAAAATCCGCGGGCAAGATGAACTTGTCAAACAACACCAAGACATCATCAATGATTCCTAGAGGCCGCTTCATAGATCGATCTGCCATTTGAAGACGCATGGAAGAAGCCCTAGGTTGACCAATCCCCAAGGTATTGAAGACCAAATATGGCATCAAATTGATGCTAGCTCCCAAGTCGCACAATGCCTCGGAAAAATCCGCGCTACCAATTGTACAAGGAATGGTGAATGCCCCGAGGTCTTCAAGCTTGGGTGCCATTGGGTGCACTATTGCACTCACTTGATGAGTCATTTTTATAGTTTCGAACTCCATTGACCTTTTCTTTGTGACCAAGTCCTTCATGAACTTTGCATACCGGGGCATTTGCTCTAATGCTTCAACCAAAGGAACATTGATGGATAAACTCTTCATCATGTCGATGAATTTCTTGAATTGGTTCTCATTCGTTTGCTTTGCCAACCTTTGAAGATAGGGAGGAGGAGGCCTAGGCAATGGTTCCTTTTCTTTCAACACAACCGGCTCAGGTATGTCAATTACGTGTTCCCTAGACGAGTTCACGTCACTTTGCAATTCCTCCTCATGGTCATGAATATAAATCCTCACATCACTAATAATTGGCTCTTCCACCACATGATCAACCTCAATCAGAATCTCATCATTTTTCAAGTCATCATCATTATCAACAACTCTCTTTTTCTTTGAAGAACTAGCCTCACCACCTCGTCCACTTCTTGTGGTCACCGTCATGGCGTGACCGGTATTGTTGTTGTTTTTCCCACCCTTGGGGTTTACCACCGTATCACTAGGTAGTGCTCCCTTCGGGCGTGTGTTTAAGGCTTGTGAGATTTGTCCCATTTGAAATTCAAGATTTCGAATGGAGGTGTTATGGGAGGCAATTTGAGCATCCGAATCCGCATTGCATTCCATCATTTGTTTGAACATTTGCTCAATTCTACCCATGTCATTACTTGAGAAACCTTAGCCTTGTGATTGATACGGGGGTGGATTTCTTGGTTGTTGGTACATCAGGTGACTTTGAAAGCCCGACCCCCTATTACCATTACCACCCCAATTTCCATGATTTCCTCCCCGTTGTTGGTTGTTGTTCTCCCAATTGCTTGAGTTGTTATTATTGTTCCAATTGCTTTGCCTTTGATTGTTCCAACTATGGTTGTTCCCTTGATTATTCCAATTTTTATTGCTTCCTTGATTGTTCCTTTGCCCTTGAAAATTGTTGGCATACATCACATCTTCATCTTGATCACCATAAGATTCTTCTTGATTATACCCACTCACTCCTTGGTCGCATTGGTCATTGTTGTTTTACATTTGATTCCTACGAGGCCTTCACTTGTTCACCAAAAGGTTTTCCCCCTCCATAGCATGCGCTTGCTTTGGGCTTTGTATTTGTTGAAGTTGTGCCTTAGCAAGTTGATTCATGGTGTGGTAAGCTCGGCAATTGATTGCCCATGATTTTGAAGCTCTTTGTGGGGGTTAATAACACTTGGATCACCCTGAGGCACATTTTCTCTACTTTGCCATGCTGACGATGTGTCAGCCATTTCATCTAAGATATCACATGCCTTAGTGTAAGTTAGCTTCTTAAAGTAGCCTCTGGCAAGTTGGTTGACCACACACTGATTGGTGGTATTTATGCCTCGGAAGAAGGTCTGTTGTATCATGGCCTCGGTCATGTCATTGTTTGGACACTCCTTTACCATGGTTTTGTACCGCTCCCATATCTCATGAAGAGGCTCATTTGGTGCTTGCTTGAAAAAGAATATTTCATCTTAATGCAACCATGTGCCCAAGAGAGAAGAATTTAGCAATGAACTTGTCCTCCAACTAATCCCATGTGGATATGGAATGGTTGGGGAGTCGCTCAAACCAATCTAGGGCTTTCCCTCAGAGAGAGAAGGGAAATATCCGAAGCCTTAATGCATCCTCTAAGACATTTGTTTGCTTGCTTTCCCAGCAGGTATCAACGAACCCCTTTAAATGCTTGTAAGCATTCTGGTACGGAGCTCATGTGAAGTACCCATGCTGCTCCAAGAGTGTCAGCATCACATTTGTGATTTGGAAGTTGCCCGTCCGGATTCTAGCAGGACAACAGCACTCGCGTACCACTCGTTTGGTAGCACCCGAAGGGCAGCTCAGGAAGGTGGAGGCGGGGGTGGGTATGGAATATCATCATTAAGATTGGCATGTCGGCCTCGTCTAGGAGGTTGAGGTACTTGATTTAATACATCCTCTCCATTGTCATATACCTCCTCCCCCGGAATGATATTTCCCAAAGGATCTGCCATTTATACCTGTATTGAATTTAAACACACATGTTAGCAACATAAGGAAAGAAGAACAATTGACACCACTATTCACGTAGATAATCAACACAGTAAAAGCTCCCAAGAAACGGCACCAAAAAGTGATCGGCTCCCGCCTATACCATTAAATAGTAGCAAGGAGGGGGTCGATGCAGCTTTTACCTAAAGGGTCGGGATCAATTTTCACAGGGAGCTAAGAATGTGGGAGTTGAGTGTCTAAATGATCTAGTGGCGTGTCATGCTCTTAATTACACTTATCATAATAAGGTTGTTGTAATTGTACTATGATTTAGTCTAATTGAAACTATCAACTAGCTAACTAATATCTTTTTGTAGATTTTCTCAGTTGATAAAGGGACTAGGGTTGTGACTTCCTCCTAGGTGAGTGACTAACGGGTCTAAAATTTGAGAATGAACTTGTGAAATGTAGCTGAAAGGAATAATCTCATGTAAAGTTACTCACCCACTACCTCTCGGTAATATGGGTGACTTTGCCCAATTTGGCCTTCTCAAGCACAATTGGGTGTTTTCATTTATGCAAATGAATTGGCTCAAGTCGAGTGTAGTCATCTCTAGCATTCACCTTTTTATCGGGGTTATCAATCTCTTGAGTTTGCCCCAATACCTCGTCAGCTCAATTACCTAGACTTGAGTCCTCTTTCTCAAGAGTGACCCTAGTCATTAAGGCTTGAAATAGTGTTTCCAGCCACTAAATTTGAGATTTATGCACAAATTAAGCTAAATACCAAACACCCATACACATAATCATCCTAAAATTGAAAACCCATTAATTACCCACACTAGGGTTGAGCCACAACCCTGCTTAAGGATCTAGCTACTCATATTTGATGGAGAAACACAAGTAGAAGATGAAATTAACCTCATAAATGTAAAATACAAGACAATAATTGAAGAACTATGGTTAAAGCTAAGCTAAAAATACTCAAAATGGCTAAAAAGTAATGTTCACGTGTTCTCCAAACGGCTGATGCCCTAAAAAATGAAGACAAGATCTATTTATACATGGCTAAAAATACTAGACAAAAATGCCCTTATGGAGAATCCGCTCCAAGCGTATTTTTTAGCACTGGGGCGAAGAGGCTTCCGCTACAGCGAATTAATGACCGTTGCAGCGGTCTTGAACTTTACAGCTTTCTAATTCTTCCTTTGCGCTCCCACTGGATAAATAAAATGCTGCAGCGATGGCTGAAACGCGGCAACGGAATAATACCGCGGAATCGTGGATTCCCAATGATTCCAACTCTCTGAAGTTTCTCAAACGCGTCCAGCGGATAAATGGGGCGAGTGTGGACTGCGTTTTCCTTGGCCATAAAAACAGCTCTCTGAAGTTTGCAACGTGGCAACGGATAGAAATACGCTACAACGAAAGGACAAACGCTGCAGCGGGAAAGTGGGCGATGCTGCGTTTTAGCTGGATTCTGGGATTTTGCAGGTTCTGCTCCTTTTTGAGGTCTTTTGGATCAATATCTACAAATCAATTCAGTTCCTGCAATTCAATCAACTTGCATCAAAATGTGGTATTAATTAAGTCAATAATTGCCTCAAACCTAAGAAAAAAGGGAGTAAATAATAGTACAAATTACTAGTTATCAACAGCCCCAATCCCTAAACTGCATGCATCAGTCTCCACCATAAAGGGAATGGAAAAGTCAGGTAGAGTTAGCAGAGGTGCAGTAGTTAAGGACTCCTTCAACTTATTGAAAGCTTCAGGTGCTTTGCAAGACCAATGAAAGTTATCCTTCTTGAGTAAATACGTAAGTGGTTTACTCAAGACTCCATAACCCTTGATGAATCTCATGTAGTACCTGTCGCGCCCCATTTTTCCAACTCCTTTCGGATCGGTCAAGGTTTTTGACATTATTGGGATAACTCGTTTCCTTTTGGAAAGGGGGCATGCAAGGATTCGAAAAGTCTCCACCTAAGGATTTTAAGGTGCGTTAGGGCACCTAATTAGGGTCATTTACAAACAAGATTAGATAGCCAGAGACAGGGTAAGGGCTTGAAATTACTCCAAGGGGAAGGTGTTAGGCACCCCTCGGAGCCCACAACTATGGTTCCCGGCCAAACGACTTTGTGAATTTAAGCAAGTAGCAAATAGGCAATGAATGTTTAAAACAAGTACAGGGTTTTGAAAGATTCGTAGTCTAAGCACACATGTACCACGAAGGTTTTGAAAATATATAAAATATCTAAGTAATTTTTTTGAAAGAGTTATAATCTAAAACATGTATACAAAGGATAGGGGAGTCCTAGGTTGTTTGTCATATGGATCACATCAGTGCAATACCCGGTAATCACTCCTCAAAGAGGGGCTACACGTGGTATTAGCGCACTAGTCATCATATCCATATCTACCCTTCCCACCCCTTAACGGTTATTAAAGAGAGTGTTGGTCTGCGACCTCTATTGCGTGTTGTTACCCGCCCTTTGCTAACGGTCCTGGAGGAATTTAGGACCTCTACCTACAAGGGCAGTTCTAGGCAGACCCTCGAGTTTAAAGGAAAAAAACTAAGGCGAGAAACAAAGAACACATGGGACTCCAGTAAATGGGAACAAAGAAGAGCAGATAAAAGGCTCAAATTTACCTCCAAAAGTAATGCAAATAGACAGCACGACTCAAACACAATTAAGGGCAGTATTGCTTACTGAAACCCTAAGGCATGGTGTCTAGGTGAGTATAGAATATAGCAGATATGCAGCCTTGTTTTTGTTAACTCAGAAAGGGGCCCTAATCAGTTTTCCTACTGATGTAAAACCTGTAGAGGATTAGGCAGCATACACAAAAGAGGCAGATTTCCAATTTTTAACAATTTGATCACCCAAGGCTTACCTAGGCCCAATGTATACCAATTTCTAGAATTAAGAGAACAGTTTTGAAATTATATTATCTAAACATGTTGTTCTAGGTTGTTCGGAATATAGAATTGTTACCAGTTATTTGAGGGAAACTAAGTGAAGTTGTTTTATTCTTTTTTATGCATCAATAGCTTAACTAGGTGTACTTAAACGAGCATGCATGAAAGTCTAAAACATGGTATCTAATGCACAGTACTAAATGAAACGGTGTTCATGAAGCCTAAAAGCATGATTTCTAGTGCGTGATATGCTTTGCACATGTTAATCCTAAACATAATTTCTATTGCGCAAATAAGGAATATAAACCTAATAGCATGGTTTCTACCCTTTAGTATCTATAATATGCATGGTTACCCCTTTCCCTTTTCACTATCCATCCCCAATCGTTGTTTACAAATAATTATTACAGACCATTTTCATAAATTACATAAATGAATAAAGAAAAAGAAGAAGTTACACTATAGGGAGCCTACCAATAGGCCCAAGATCTCCAGAAGTTCTCAATGCCACCAGATGTTTCAACAGCCTTTCATATAATCCAGGTGTGTCAGAGTTCCCTAATGACCTCAAGGGATCCCGGGCAGTGCTCACACCCAGATTTTCATAACCATATGAGTAAGTGCAGTGTGGAAAGGCCGGCTATAATGCATCAGAGTTCAGAGGGATCTCATAGGGATCCCAAAGCAGTCATACATTAGAGGGGCAGAACCTAAGTTTCTAAGAGTAGAGTAAGAGTGTTTGACATAGTTTTGAAAAGGTTGAGTAGAAAAAGAGCTTTTTTTGAAAAAGACTGGTTTGAAATAAGTTTTGCAGAACAATAGGAGAGCCTACTTCAGTGAAAATAGTTTGAAAGAGAGAGTAGGGTAATCAGAACACATAACATACCAAAACATCATACATAGAGTATAACAGGAACTAGAACAAGTTCAACAATAACAAGTAGAGAAATGGGGGGTTGGGGGACAAATAGGAAACACATAAGAATAGGGACACAGTAGGAAGAATTGCACATAAGTATAGAATCAGAGAAATCCTAAGAGGGGAGAGGATTGAGGATGTATTACTTACACAGAACCTGATAACCACAGAAACAGTTTTACCAAAAGGGTGTTCATGCCAGGAAACACAGGAATACAAGTGAAACATAATCACATTGAGGGATCTTAAAGGAGTAACATGTTGAGTTTAAGGAGAGGGTATACAATTTAAGAATCATACTAGTAAGCAACAAGTAGACATGCTAATGGCAGGGTAAACAACGAAACCATAAGTAAAAGGATAGCAGGAATAAGATGAATTGCAATACCAAAAGAAACATATTGTTTTTTGAAGCTTTAAACTAAATTGAAGACATACCAGTTAAGAGATAATAAACACAGAATGAAGAGCAAGAGAGTATAATACTCAATCTTGGCTTGCAGTCGACTGAGAGCAACAAGTAACCAGAAAGAAGAGCAAGAGAGAGTATGTGTGTGTGTGTATGAGAAAGGGTTTAGAACAATGTATGTTCGTGTCCCTTCGAAAATGAAAGAGTGAAGTATATATAGTTTGAGAATATGCAGAAAAAGAATGGTAACAAGTAATAATTCAGCATAATTATAGAAATAAACTCTAATTAGGATCCAGTTAATATAAGTACTCCCTATAATTAAGGAGTCATAGTTCAAACGGATACAAACAGCGATAAACAAGGAAAGAAATCAATTGAAGAACTGATTTTACCATATAAGGAGTAGTAAAAGTATAGAGCATGTGATTAAGACCAAATTCAGAATATCCTAATTAAGGAAAGTATATATGTTAATCAATTTGACAGCCTTATTCGTAAAAATAAAGTAGGAAATTCTTCAATTTAGGCTACAATTTAAATAAAGATGGCTAATTGTCAAATACCCAATTACAATTAACTAAAATAATTTATAAAATAGCTGGTAATTGTAAAGAATGAAATTGATGCTTAGTAAATTAAATTAAAATGATTAATTAGTATTTTTAAAAACAAATGACTAATTACTGGATAAAAATAGCGTAAAACATATTATTAGGCAATAATTGCAAAGTTATTGCAATTATAGCCAAAGAGTGCCAATTTGGCTAATTGTGCAATAATTCGGTCTTAATAAGACCCAAAAATAATACATTAAGTCAATAAATTTTTTTGAAATTATTTGTAATGCAATTTTGTAATTAATTATGAAAAAATAAAATACTGGATAAATTAAAATATGGAAAAATTATAGAAAAATACTAATTGTTATGAAAGCCTGATTTTAAAGGTATATATGCAAATTAAAAAATAATTTGAGAAAAAATTGGGTATCAACAGTACTCTGCTAGTCCTAGGAAACCCCTTAACTGTTTCAGATTAGCAGGTTTAGGCCAAGCTTGGACAACTTCTATCTTCTTAGGGTTAGTAGCCACACCTGCAGAAGAGATGTAATGGCCTAGGTACTCAATTCTATCAGTGGCAAAGACATATTTTTTCTCCCCTGCAAAGAGTTGGTGTTTCACCAAACAATTCAAAGGTGGTTCTGAGATGTTGCACATGATCTTCAAACCTCTTACTGAACACCAAAATATCAACAAGAACTAAAGGTGAAGAATAGGAACTAGAGATGTACTGGATGATGCATTGGCTCAACATCTTCTGTGTCATCCTCCCAATTACATCTTTCTGAATGAGTGAGTACCTATAAGGTCTAGAATTCACAGGGGGGCTACCATCAACTAGAGGAATGTGATGATCAAACACCCCTATTAAAGGAGGTAATTGCTTAGGTTCCTCAAACAACTCCCTGTATCATTCCAGTAACAATCGTATCTCCATAAGTGTTTCCTCCTGGCTTGGGGTTAACTCCTTCTCACTATCTTCCCCGTGGCAAACCTTTATCATAAAGATTGAGCAGTGTTGGCTGATATATTATTTAGAGTTTTAGCATGCACTGTCTTAAAGGAGGGGGGAATTCCTTGCAAGGTAATTGATTTACCTTGGTATGAAAATTGCATCCATAACTTTGCAAAGTTGACATAAATATCCCCTAACTTACATAACCATTTTATACCTAACACCACATCACAACTTCCTATAGGAAGCACCAAAAAATCATCTATGAACACCCTACCTTGCATCAGCCATGTAAAGCCTCTGCTGCCCTTAACTGATTGAATTACTCTTCCATCAGCAACTGAAACATCATGTGGGTTCATTCGGTATACCTTGCATCCAAGCCTCTTTGTTGTTTGTTCATTGATAAAGTTGTTAGTTGAGCCACTATCAATCAGAACATTAATTGGTTTCTGTTCAGTAACGCCTTGGATCCTTAGGGTCTTATACCCCTTAGAGCCATTCATAGCTTCCAGAGATATCTCATAATTTTCAATAGTTTCCTCATCCGCCTCTTGTTCTTCAATGAGCCCCTCAGGTTCTGGTTCTTCTGGGATAATCACTGGTCCCTCCTCAAGTTCTAAGGAGTACAATTGCCTTTTTTCCTTGCATTTATGTCCTGGTGTAAATTTTCATCACAAAAAAAACATATCCCATTTGCTCTCTTTTCATCCATCTCAGCTGGAGTTAGCCTTCTTCTCATGTTATTGTCAAAAACTGCAGCTACTGGTTTCTTGTAAGTAGTTTGATTTCCCTTAAACAGGTTATTGGTTCCTTGGCTAGTAAATGGTTTGTTGCATTTGAAGCTAAAATGGTCCCCTAAATTGCCTTGCACTGGGCAGCAAAATTGGCTTCTCGCAATCTAGCTAGGTAGTATGCTTGTGGAAGGCTTGTGGGATTGCCTACCTTGACTGGAGTCAACCGATCACGAGCATCTAAGAATAAAATATAACTTTACTAATGCCATAACCAATGTCTAGGAATAAAATACTAATACTAAATCAGGAAGGGAAATGGAGAAGCTGCGGACGGTAGACAGCTACCTCGAAATCCCAAACGCTGATGACAACGAACTCGGACGACTACTGCTCCAAACCAGTACTTGGATCTGCACACAGGGTGCAGGGAGTAATGATGAGTACGCCAACTCATTAATAATGAAAAAAAATCACAGTCTGAAGTATATGAAACACACAGCACAAAACACCAATCCACAAAACAGTAAAACATCAAGTCTCAATACAGTATACATAAGTTCGAAAACCAATTTCTACAAAAATCCTTTGAAACAAGTATAATTTTTTCAATATTTCTCAGTAAAACTCTCAGTAATATCAATTTGAAAAATAAAGTGAATCATAGTCAAAACTCGGTAAAATATCGTCATAGAACTGCCCCTCGGGCCATAATCATCACTCATAACAATTTCCCTCAGCACCTCACCATCACTCAGTATCAGCCCCGCGGGAAACCTCATTGTCACTCATGCCTCCCAATCACTCGGCACTCGCGCTCAGTAGGTACCTGCGCTCACTGGGGGTGTGTACAGACTCCGGAGGGGCTCCTACAGCCCAAGCGCTACAAACAAGCCACATCATGGCATAAATCACTCTCAGGCACTCGACCACTCTCATATCATAACATCCTCACAACATTGACCCTCGGCCTCACTCATTCAGACCCTCTCAGCATGCCACTCGGGCCATGAATAAAACGGGGTTCTCGACCCAAAATAGTATTTCATTTCAAGAAATAGTAATATTATCAAATAAGAGTGTCAACAATTTCACAAGAAGGACTGAGTGTAAAATCATAGTTTCAAAGTAGTGAGAATATCAGTAAAATAGCCCTCAAGGGGTTAAACAAATCGGCACTAGGCCCCTAACATGGCTTACAGCCCAATATATCAAAATGTAGTAATATTATAACTCATATGCTTTAAAAGCAGTTTCGCAACTCAATAGTTGCCTAAAAAGGAATATTTTTCCAAATTTCCAATTCCTGCACACCCCACACTCGTCATTCAATGTGTGCGTTACTCCAAATCCGTGAAAGGATGTAAAGTCCGGGGTTTCATACCCTCAAGACAGGATTTAAAGACATTACTTACCTCAAACTAGCCCGAAAAGCCATTCCGCAACCTGCTTGCCTCTCGAATCAACTTTCGAGTGCTCCAAATCTATAAAGATCATATTTTTGTCATTAATTTATGCTAAGGGAATGAATTCCAATTGAAAAATACCAATTTTAGCACAAAACCCGAAATTAGCCAAAACCCGACCCCCGGGCCCGCATCTCGGAACTCAACAAATTTTATACCAAAATGTTCTTCATCGTCTCACGAGTCTGTACATATAAAGAACTCAAAAATCGGAGTTCGTTTTACCCTTCAAATCATCCCTAAAAGGTCTCATATTCTCAAGCCCTAATTCCATTTTTTTCTACTGATTTTCATGAATTAAACACTGATATTTTGATCCTTAATCACATATAATCGAGTTTTAGGGTCCAAAATCCTTACCTCTATGGAGAAAAATAATTTCCTCTCTTAAACATCGCCTCAAAAGCTTCTTCCCGTTCAAAAATGGTGGAAAAGAGGTTAATGTTCGCAGAGGATTTTAATATAACTGCCCAGGTTTTTAATAAAATACTCAGTGCGTTCGCATTAGGTCCCACATTATCGCACAGCACTTGGACACGCTCCCCACGTGATCGCACACCACTGCCCGCGTTCGCACTACCTTATTTCCCCTTGCCAGCCCACGCGCCTGAGCCCAGTGCGATCGCACCAGCCTTCACGCGATCGCACTGCTTCACCTCCTCTCCCTTCGCGATCGCAGACCCCTGCTGGCAATCGCACAACACAAATTTCACTTGTATCAATTTAACCCTACGCGATTGCAGTGAATGAACTTTTGCTGTCAAAACACCAGAAAAACAGCACACTTCCTAAGGCCAAAAATGCCCGTTAACAACCTGAAATTAATCCCGAGCCCCTCGGGACCCCAACCAAATTTACCAACACATTATAAATGATCATTCAAACTTAGTTTCACTATCGGAACATCAAAAATAACATCAAAACACCAAAATCACATCGGATTCAAGCCTAAGAACTTTAAAATTTCTAAATTCCACCAACGATGTCGAAACTATCCAAAATAACTCCGATTGACCTGAAATTTTGCAGACATATCCAAAACGATATTAAGAACTTGTTTCAACTTTCGGAATTCCATTCCGACCCCGATAGCCTATTTTTCACTGCCAACCGGAAATCGTCAAAACTAACTTTCGCCAATTCAAGCCTAATTCTACATCGGACATCACAAAAATATTATGGAAACACTCCAAAGTCTTAAATCACCTAACGAAGCTATCCGAGCCATAAAATCCAAATTCCGAGGTTGTTTACCGATAAATCAACTCTCAATTGACTTTTCCAACTATAAGGCTATTTTTAAAGACTAAGTGGCTAAATTCTCACTACAACCATTCCGATTCCGAGCCTACCAACTCTAACACATCATAAACAGTATGATATTGCAACTACCTATGGGAAGCACTAAGAGTTCATCTTGAATAAGAACCCTTGCATGAGCCATTTAAATTCCTTGTTTCCCTTAACAGATTAAATGATTCTACTATCAGCTATAGACACATCCTGGGGTTGTATTTGGCTAATTGTGGACCGTATTATCTTGGCAAGATTCTCATTGATGGAGTTATGGGTGGATCCACAGTTAATGAGAACATTGATAGGATTCTGTTTAGAGAAGCCTTGTATCCTGAGAGTTTTGTATCCCTTAGTGTTAATCAAGGCGTGAAGTTATATCTCGCAGTTCTCAACAAGGTCTGCTTATTCTTGAGGTTCCTTAGTGCTCTCTACCTCCACTTCTTCCCCCATTGTCCTCTAGTTCTGATGTACCTATCTCCATAGAATATAAGTGCCTTTTAGCCTTGCACCTATGCCCTGGTGTGAACTTTTCATCATAAAAGAAACAAATACCTTGAGCCCTTTTTTCATCTATTTCAACTGGTGTAAGCCTTTTTTTTCCTAAAATCATCAAAGTTAGCAGAACAGGTAGTTTGTATGCAGGTGTAGCAGCCTTTGCCCAACCAGTAGAGCTTTGCCCTTGAGATGTCCTTATAGCAGAGTGCAGATGTTGCCTTGATAGCTTAGCTTTGTGCAGCAAAGCTGGCCTAAAGCAGCCTGGCCAAGTAGTAGTATTGTGGTAAGCTGGTGGGATTACCAATTCTCACAGCATTGTTGATTTCATGTTTAAGATTTTTCAAGAAGATGCTAATAGCATGCTCTACTGATAAGCTCATTTTCGTCATGACACTATTAAAAGCCTTTTGGTAATCCTTCACACTCCCAGTATGCTTGACATTCATAATTCAGTCATAGGGTTAGAGTACTGAGCCCTAAAACTATCACATAAAGCCCACAAGTATTCATCCCAAGTAGGAAGTGGATTTTTTCCTCTATTTCTCATGTATCCTAAATGCCATTGTAAGGCATCCCCTTCAAAAATGGGTGGAACCAGTTTAGTTTTCTGCTGAATAGTAAGGTCCTCATCAGCAAAAAATTGATCGACCTTGTACATCCATGTCCTAAGGTCTTCACTATTGAATTCGAGAAATTCAACCTTATGGTACTTGGTAAAGGGTATATTGGACAGTGTCACATTGTGATTAATGTGTGTTGTGGTAGTTATTGGTAGTTGAAATATTCCGGTAAGGGTAGGGAGTAGATACATATGTGGTCGGGTGGTATAAGGGTGGAGGTGTATGTGTGTTTTGGTTATAGCAGGCAGAAGGAAATTAGATGGCCTAGTTGTATGTTTGATAAAGTGGTGGAATCACTAGGTGGGAGGATTGGGATTGTTGTGGTTGATAATACCTTCCTTGATTTCTAGGAAGATGGGGTATTGTAGGTACTGCTTTTCTAGGAAGGAGGTTTTGAAAAGCTTGCAACCCCAGGGTTAGAAAAGAAGAAGGATATAGCTGAGAAGTCCTTTGGTTCTGGATATGCAGGGGGGCTAGGGTTTATGGGAATTTGAGGAGACGGTGTTGTAAGTGTAGTGGTCGAATTAGTTTGAGGGTTTGGAAGAGTGGAGCAGACATCAAGGTGGCTCACAAGTATAGCAGAACTATTAGCCCAATTAGAGCTAGGAGAAGCTAAATCACCAAAATCGAATTGTATGTCATTAGGAGATTCAAGCTCACCTCCACTTTGGGTTACAAATTTGTCACGCTCCAACTTTTTTCCTCCATGGCATTGAGCACCTCTCTAAGCTCACTCATGGCTTCCTCCTGATTTTTGCTATTTGTTTCTTGGTTTGCCTCCAACTAATATTGTCTAGCTGTGAAACTTGACATATTGAGTGAGATCTTTTTTAGCACCTCCATAACATTGTTCATATTATCAGAAATTATTGCCCACAGAGCCAAGAATTACTCTGATACCACTGCTACAAGAGGCAATGAACAGTACGAAAAAACAAACAAAGGGAATAAAGGAAAGGAAAAGATAAATGTAGAAGATAAAATTAGGGCAAAATAAAAGGGATCTTCATTCATAATAACAAAAGAAGATAATTACATCCCACATAGAGAGGAAAATGAAAAAATGACCTAAGAAACTATAGTTGTGTACGCGACTTCTTTTGTCATATAAGTAACTAACGGGGCAGGACCTATTTTATATCAGACAAAGGAAATTAAGGAGCTAATGTGTAATTTACAGAACTATTTAATTTAAAAGATAGGGACTTAAGTGAACACCCTTGTAACATCTATCTACTCTTATATCCTAATGACTTAACCATTATGTATCATCTTCTTTGCTGAATGTAAAACTTTCGCAAGCATCCCACTCTTTACTCTGTATCACAGTCTGCAGCATAATTAAACTCTCATGTTATTTCACACCTGAAACAAGAAATAATACACCAATGTTTTCTTCTTCAGTACCGACCAAGACTTTCTTCTTCAGATTGGCACCGGCTAAGAATTTTTAGATCATTAACCATTTTCTACCCAGACCCTTTATTACGGGAGTATTTCATTGTTTTGATTTGAGGAAATCTTGACAGGATGGAAGTGGTTAGCGGGCTGAGAGGACTTCTGCCGCTCGGAATGGCCGAAGTGGTTTTTCGGTAAAGTTGCCATCGATGATTTCTATTCTTATTCTTTTGTAGAAGTAAGCTTCCTAATTCTCCTTCAATATCCACTGATCTTGGTGTTTTTGTTTTAATTTTCGTAGGCTTCTTCTATTTGACTTGCAATTCTTTTTTACTTAATCGTAATTTGATCATTTATAATGATATTTTATTGACGAGGTTATGGATTCTGTGTTGAGAAGTTCATTAGAAAAGATGAAGTTATGCAATTTGGTAACTTTTGAATTCTTTTTAGATCATCTGTTAATACTTTTACTTGGTCTGGGGAATAATTTGATTATAGTTGGAGGATGATATATATATATATTGTTAATTTAATCGGTTAATAATTTTATTTTCCTTCATTTTCGGATGATGATAGACAATGTTATCTTTAGAGAGGAAATGGAGGTTGGCCAGGCAAATCATTTGTCGGAGGCATTTCGTTGGATTAAGATGGTCGGTTCAAGGAATTTCAAAGCTTTCGATGATGTCTTTGAAGTTGTGATCATGAAAGATCGGACCACTGCCAAATCGGCTACTGTTGTTAAAAAGCACATGAATGATTGAGCAGTAATTTTCTGGACGACGCCTTACAAAGTGTTCATTTGCAATTTTTATTGAAATTTTGTGTCAAATCTTGGATTAAATGCATGTGTTGTCGATGAAGCATATCAAATGTAGAATTTCGAAGGCTAAATACATAGTTTACCACCCAACCTTTGGCCCAAATCCTCCTTACACACTTTTTGTGGTCGATAATAACCTTACACAAGCAACCTTTCTAAAGTGTATCTAGTACACACCTTTTCTTTGACCAGTTCATGTTAATAAGACATCTGTGTATGTCACGCGTTTGACTTTACTTAATTTTAACCATTATCTTATAATAACTAACCCGAACCTACCCGACCCATAAGGTAAAAAATGTTAAAACCAAACTTACCCATGTCAGTACTCAAAATTCGATACATCTAGAAGGAGATACTGTAAAGGCGATTCCGGCGACCATCTCAAGCTATGCTTTCATCGTGGATTTTTGGTGGATTTATGCGGTTAATAGGTTAGTAATTTTCTTCTCCTTGCATTACCTGTTTATTTTAGTAGTGGGTGGGTTGAACCTAGGGTTTTTTTGAAATTTCTTCTATTTTGCTTAGGGTTATCGGACTTTTTAAAAGGGGAATCTTTTGTCATTGTCGATATTATTGTGAAGTTGTCATGTTGTTTCCTTAACAGATAGTTTTTTAATAAAAAAGAGTTGTCTTGTGTTTGCAAATCGTGTGTAAAGTTAGGTTTAACTAATTATTGTAATAGCATTGCTTTGAACAATGTGATATTCTCTTGTCTTTGTCTCCACTTTTATATTTCATTTGTAGTTATTTATTTTCAGTTGTGCATGTGGCAGTCCATTTATTTGTCCCTTGTTTGTTCGCAGAAAAATGTCTTTTAAAATCATTACCCTCAGATGGTACCATGATGGGGTATTAGTTCCTGGAACTTTGCTCGTTATGTGGGTGGTAGTCAAACATTGACTTTAGATGTAGATGTGGATTTACTGTATTTTATTGAACTGATGAACTACACTAGGATCTATGACTTTAAAAATGTGATTGAGTTGTATATTTGTCCAATGGATAGGACAGATAAATTGGTAAATATTCTCACAGACAAGGATATTTTAGACATTTGTAATGAATTGGAAGATGGGGATACCTTAGATATTTATGTGACTCATGTTGCCTCTTTATGTGTTGTTGACATAAATGAGGCTAGTAAAGGAGTTGGTAGGTCTAATAGTGTTGCCTGAAAGTGAACATAGGTGGTGTGCCAGACATATATTAGCAAACTGGTCCAAAGATTGGAAAGGATTAGAGAGGAGAAACAACTTCTGGAGGTGTGCTAGAGCATCATGTGTGGCAGAACTGAATTTTCACCTAGACAGTTTGAATCAGCTTGGGAATGGGATATGTGAGAGCCTCTTGAGGTATAACAAGGAAACCTGGTGCAGAGCATACTTCAACTATGACAGGAAATGCGATATAATTGACAACAATATGTGCGAGACATTTAATGCTTGGATACTTGCTGCTAGGCACAAGACAATTATCACAATGTTGGAGGAAATTAGAGTGAAGATGATGGAGAGAATAGGAAAGTTAAGGGAGGTTGCAGATACATGGATATGTGATATATCCCCAATTGCTATGAAGGTGTATCAGGATAACATGGCCCAATCTATGAGGTGTACAATCAAGTGGAATGGTGAATATGGATATGAGGTTGAGGATACCTCATTAAGAGTGGTGTTGAAGCATTGTGTGAATATGCAAGCTCAAACTTGTACATGCAAGTCATGGATGCTGAAGGGTATCCCTTGTGCTCATGACATTGCTGCTATGCATTTCAAGAACATTGAGCCAGTTAACTACATATCTCACTGGTACCACAAATCCACCTATCTGAAGGCATATTCAACATTTATCCAACTTGTGCCAAACATGCAGATGTGGCCAACATCTACCAATCCACCTATTGAACCCCCACCAATTAAAAAGATGCCTGGCAGACCAAAGAAGAAGAGAAGAAGAGAGGAAACTGAACATCCTAAGTCTGGAAAGCTTTCAAGAAGGGGTATGGAGATGACATGTTCAAACTGTGGTGGATATGGACACAACAAGAGGAGATGCCCTAAGAAACCAAGGCCTGTTGATTCTACTCCTGCAAATGCTTCATATAGAGAAAGATGTGGAGGAAGAGGAAGAGGCAGAGCAAGAGGAACAAGAACTGCTGGCAGAGCTTCAACTCCAACTACTTCTGCCCCTGCTACTGCTGGTAGAGGAAGAGGAACTGGTAGTGGTAGGGGAAGTTCTGGGTTTGGACTATTTCAATCAAGCAGTGGGTTCAAAAGTTTTTCTGTAAGTAGTTCAAAGTTAATTTTATATCTTGTTTGCTTTAACAACTTTAATAAATATTTTCTGTTTTGGCAGTCTGGTGGAGGTAAGCCAAGAGTGGTCTCTCATGGTGGTGAAAAGAGGTCCTCGGCAGATATTCTGGAGTGTGCATACAAGCCAAGAAGTGGTGTAAATGGAATGGTAGACCAGCCATTACTAGAAGACAACTTGAAAGAACTGCTGAAACTCGTTCCAGAACTGCCGCATCCCAATCCAATTTAAGTCAAGCAAGTCCATCATCCCATACATCCAAGAACAACTACTGAATTATGTTATTTTCACTGTTAATTTATTTTGGAACTGATGTTAGGTTAATTGGAACTGCTATTTAGGTTTGTTGTTAGTGTTGTTATTTTGTTAAGGCAACCTGCTATTATTTTGGTATGCTGTAAAACTGGTCAGCATATATTTTTGTAAAGGCACGCTGCTATTAGGTGACTGTAATGAACACCTTTACTCTATGATGAAATATGTTTTTAGTGTTTGTTAATTTCTGGGCAGATTCGTCTCTTTAGTGTTGTATGAATGCTGTTATTTTGGTATGTTGTTAAGCATTTGTGTTGTCATTTTTGTATGCTGTTATTTCTGGACAATTTCAGCATTTGAGCTGTATATCAGCCACTATTTCACTGTGTTTCAGCATTGTTTTATCATCCACAATTTGAGGTGTGTTTTATTTTCACTATCAGCTCACACAGCAATAAAGTCAAACGAAACAACATTAACAATTGCCAAAAAAATTCATTCAACTCACACAGCAACAAACTCAAACAAAACAGCATTAACAATTGCCAAAAGATTTCATTCATTTCTAACGAAGGGATAAGAAATTTACCAAAAAACTTATTCATTTTCTTACATTATATAACAATCTTTAGAACTACCTAACACAATTGCAATTAAAATCAGCACACACAATCTCCTCCAATTTCTTTGGTTTCTATTTTCCTTTAACAATGCATCAAATGCCCTCTTCTTCTTCAGCAGCCCCAAAATCACCATTTTCAAGTGCTCTGGAGTTGGGGGATCAAACCACACAAAGACATTACATGCCGATCGACTGTCCCTCTGAAAAATTGAAGAGAAAAAATTATTACGGAATATAAAATCGATTATAAAAGTATAATTGATATGTACCTCATAAAATGGACATCCGTAAAATCGACGAACCGGATTATCAACACTCCATGACTGTATCACCACAGCTTCTTCACCACAATAGCAATATTTTCTCAAATTATGCATTTTCCCTAACCTTAAAATTGAGCCCTAGAAATTTAACCCTTATGTCAAAAAAGAGAAGGAAGAAATAGAAAAAGATTGTAATATTGGCTTCGAGCTTCAAGAAGAGGAATAAATTTTGGCTTCAAGAAGATAAAATTTTCTTCAATTTAGAGGTTTCAAGGAGGAAGAAGAAGACGAAAATCGGGTCCTAGTATAGATAGAAATGGGTTAAAGCCCTTTTAATCTTTTAAAAAGGGACGTTGGGATGTGTTTTTGACCGTTGATTAAAGACAGAAATTGTCTACACATTCTGTCCACGCGCTTGGTACAGTTTGTATTACACACGCTTAGACCTGGTCTAAGGAGGTGTGTACTAGGCACACTTTTAAAAGGTTGTGTGTGTAAGGTTATTATGGTCCACAGAAAGTGTGTAAGGAGGATTTGGGTCATAGGTCGGGTGACAACTTATGTAATTTCCCAATTTCGAATTGTGTCCATATTTCTTCAAGTTCTGTCTGGTGAGATACATACCATTGAGTTATCTAATTATTGTTTTAGAAGTGTTGTAATTACTTAAGATTACTATAATACTATATCGGAATGCACTTTTATGGATTTAAACAGTTCCATCTATTGACATATCTGAAATATTGACATTGCATCACTTGGTCAAAGAAATTGATTCAGTCTGATGAGTGTCAGCATTACATAAGCGAATCTTTTTGGAGCCACATAATGACATAAGTCAAAGGTATTAAGAGTGCTCAGTTATAGCCGGGGGCGAAGGTGTGTTCTGGGTTCGGCTGAACCCAGTAACTTTTGTCCAAATCATGTAGTTGTCTTAATAAATTTATTAAATATGTTAAAATTTATTGATTTAGAACCTAGAAGCTTAAATAGATTAGACTCCCTAACCCATAAAATTCAAATCCTGACTCCGTTTCTGGTTATAGCACCATTGGTCAATTAGCTTGATCTCTAAAAAAATTGAAGGTTAAAATGCTAATATGTTGCCTGAGATGAAAGTAAAGTAGTTAGTATTTGGAATTGAGTATTCAAACCGTGCCTTAATTAGGCATATGTAGCTCTTACGATTTTGGCTTAATCATCACATTCTCTTTGAATCGTCAAATTTTGTTGTGACCCCATTACTAGATATGCCTATAGCAAGGGAAGAAATTCCAAATAATGTAGTAATTATATGCCATCAAAACATTGTATTGATAGAAAATCAGATAATACACTAAAAAGAATATGTGTTTCGTTAATATTCCATTTTATTAAGAGGTAGAATCAGAAACAGTTGATTCTTTCTTCTTCTCCTTTTCAAGGTATTTGCACATTGTTTGCCAAAATTTGATTGAACATTTAGTAAAGGAGTACTTAATGTAGGAAAGAAGGAGAAGATAAAAGAAAGAAGAAAACATCAATTGAGGATTTTTTAAATTCATTTTATCTTGATTTAATTAAAAAATTATCATTCACCTATATCTTATATAACTGTGCGAAGCACGGCCAGTTCACTAGTTAAATATATAGGATTGGGACAAAAGTTATAGCTCCGCCAGGTTGTGTTTCAAAAAAAAGATAAATACTTTATCTACCTTATTCTGTTAGGATCGAAATAAAATGATGCATGCGGAATCTAATAATTCAAAACTTGGTAGACAATAAATCAAACAACAACAGAATTATACTAAAATATGATACTATAATGAGGATTGGACAATTGACCTACATATAAAAATTGGTATGAAAAAAAATTTAAAAAAAAATTGAGAGAAAAATATCTTCTTAAACATGATTCTCCTAACGACTACATTGTGGAGGTCGTTATTGTTATTAGGAAGCCTAAATTTATAGAAGTACAAAACTTTTTTTTCAAGAAAATAATAAGGCATATGAAGGAGATTTATTCCTTTTAGGAGTCTTTTTTCCTTCGAAAAAGAGTCCTAATAGATTAAAAAAAAAAGGGTAAACCCTAACATTCATATTCGAATACAAGCATACCATGCAAGAGACAAATGATAGCAAAGAGTTTAGTCCTTTATATGCCAAATTTTGATTACCCATTTAATCTTGCTGCATTGTTTTAAGTTCATAATCACACATCTCCGGGAAATTTCGAAGAGATACTTTTCAGTCCACCAATAATTAAAATATAAAATATAATCAAATTCAAACTGCTGCTGTTTGCCTAAACGACTTACTACAAATAATTAAAATATAAGAGTATACTCTGGTCAGACCTAGTAACTATCCTATTCTTAATTAAAAATTAAATAGAATTCACATGCATTCACTAACTTCCTCTAGGTCTTATATGACAAATTTAGTATTGATATCACTTTAAATGACAATTAGTAATTTCGAAATTTAATGCTACAATAGAAAAGAGGTAAGAGGGGGAGAGTGCTTCAGTTACAAAATCGATTTATTTCATTTATTGTCTTGACTTTAAAATGCGAGGACACTTGTCTCATGCAAAATAGACTTGTTTTCAAAGTCTTTAAGAAGTACCTTTAAGGACATTCTTGTTGACTATGGTCGTTAGATTTCTTGTGTTTGACCTTTTCATGCGGTAAAAAGATATTAGAGCACTATAATTGTAACATTCCTAGTTGGACATTAGGATAAAACTAGGGGTGTACAAACCGAATCGGAAAATCGTATCAAATCGAAAAATCAAATCAAACCGATTGAAAGACCTGATTAGGTTTGATTTGACTTGGTTTGGTATTGAGTAAAAACCCGAACCTAACCGACATATAAATATATAATTTTTATATATATTTTTAAGACTTTATATTGAATTTTCTTTAAAAAATATTGAAATATTTGAGATCCTCTCATGTGTTAACCTAGAAAGCGTACATTAACGAAAATTATTATCATACGACTAAGAAAATAACTATCATGTATTACTAAAAAAATTCTCCTATTAGAATATTTTAATAGATCATATGTTTGTCAATTTTTTTTATATTTACTAAACATATATTAACTTATCAAAACTTTATCTATAACTTTAACAAAGTAAGATTAGAACTATATTCATGTTACAAAAAAACCCGAAACCCGAAAAACCCGACAAAACTAAACCAATCCAAACCGATATAATTGATTTGGTTTGGTTTTGATAAAAACCGAACCAACCCGGTCCATGTACACCATTGGATAAAACTTGGGGGGAGGGAAATTTGTTTTATCTCTACACAAAGGCCATGACCAAAAGTGCCATTCTTGGAGCCTTTAGCTTATTCTTTAAAATAATGTCTTTCATTCTATGCTTATTTTATAGAAACATTAAAAAAACGTACTTAAATTCGTTTTGGCACCTAAGTAACTAGATTAGTTCTGTGATAAAGAAAAATAATTTAATTGAATACGAGTATATGACAATTAGTTATAGTGGGAAAATAAACGAACTTGTGATTCGCAAGAGAATATAGTCACACACTCCAAAATATACCTAGAAAGAGGACTCAATCTTTGCACATCCAAATAGCAGAGAAATCTAAGATTATGTCATCAAATTGACAAAATTCAACAAAAAGAAAAATATTATGATCACAAAACAACCCCAATTTGGTAAAAACATTTCTCAAGTTTTGACCAAACAATAGCCATTGGATCATCCAGGTTACAAGAGGTCCAGATACATTCACACTGCAATAAATGTCTCTCCCCATTCTTTACTACTACTATTAACATAACATAGAAATATAGCAAAAAGAGAGAATGAAAATCTGAAATCACCATATATTTTTTTTCCTTCCTCCTAATTCTTCCTCTTATGTATTTCTTCCTATGGAGTTTGATCAAAGTAGTAAACAAGATTTCTCTGTTCAGCCATACAACAATGAAGATATGAATGATGTTTTTTGCACACTCTCTAAAGATTATCTTCAAGATTTTCATCACCTTGATCTTTCCTTTTCTCTTCCAACCTTCAACAACATTGATCACAATTTCACGATCGAAACGAATGGTTATGACCCGTTATTTGATCCATTCTCGAATATTAAGGATAATTATTCATCAATGGATCAAGATTTCAACTTCAATTATGAGTTTAAGCCATTTGATCAAAATGGTGCAAGTGGTAGTACTACACTAGTCAACTTTAATGTTGTGCCTGATGAAAGTTCATGCATTACTACTATTGATAATAATGGTAATTATGGTCAAAAAGAAATTGGTGGAAGAAAGAATAAGAAGCTAATTACAAAGAGTAATGAAAACAGTTTATCTTCTTCATCTATGAGAAAACTAGGAAGGAGTCGAAAGAAGTACTCTAAATCAGCCAAAGGGCAATGGACTATTGAAGAAGACAGGTATTTTAATTTCTTTTGAAGAAAAAGGGATAAAAACTAAACCAATGTTACTTATTAATATTAAATACTAATTGCTTTGGTTGTTTTACGTTTAGGAAATTTGATTAATCTTATAGTACTATATGATACGTGCACAGGCTTTTGATCCAATTGGTAGAGAAGTACGGAGTAAGAAAATGGTCTCAAATTGCTCA
This sequence comes from Nicotiana undulata, assembly GCA_005239495.1. Lineage (NCBI taxonomy): Eukaryota > Viridiplantae > Streptophyta > Magnoliopsida > Solanales > Solanaceae > Nicotiana > Nicotiana undulata. The sequence goes on along the minus strand of ML282941.1, from coordinate 98,930 downwards.
AACACTGAAAGGAAGAATAGGGAAGCAATGTAGAGAAAGGTGGCACAATCATCTCAGACCTGATATCAAAGTATGATTTTACTTCTTCCTTTGGTATTACGTATTAACTATTTCTTTCCTTATTTTTTCGGAAGGATCCTCCCAAATTAGTTATTTTTATCTATTTGTTAAAAGGGACTAACGTCTTTCTTTCTATATATCTGTCTATATGCATGTGGTAGAATTTCTCATTTTTATGCTTACCACGTGTATCAATGTATTTTGAATTATAAGAAAAAATGTGATATGCTAACTCTACAAAATGACAAGAATTAGTTACGAAATTCGTCGCTATTTTGTCGTCAAATGGCTCGTAGCTAATATGATTTTTTGATAATTTGTTTTACAAGATGATATAGCGACAGAATTATGTTATTTTACGAAATCCGACCAACGCTAATGTTTCTAACATCTCCTGTTCCTTCGTCTACATTTATGTGTAGTTAAAATTCCTTTTTTTTTAATATAAATCCTTTTATTTACAAAAGGATATCAGAAAAGGGACAGTGAAAATTGAACCAATATTATATTAAGGGGAGAATCTTAGCGTTACCATTAGATTTAATGGAATTATAATTTCTTGTAATTGTTTTTGAGCAGAAGGATTTGTGGACAGAGGAGGAAGACAGGATCTTAATCTCAGCTCATGCAGAAGTAGGAAATAAATGGTCCGAAATTGCAAAAAGAATACCTGGAAGAACTGAAAATTCAATTAAAAACCATTGGAATGCAACAAAAAGAAGGCAATTCTCAAGAAGAAAATGTCGCACCAAATGGCCAAAGCCAAGCTCTCTCCTTCAGAATTATATCAAAAGTTTGAACTTCGAAAAAGGTAGCATTGACACAAGCCTTAATAATAATGCACCTAAATTAGAGCCATATGAGTTATGTGACAAAGGCAATATTCAGCAATTAGTTCTTGATTATGATTTTAGTCAAGTCCCAGAATTTTCTTTGGACGACAAACTGTTTGATGATTTGGAGATTCCTTATAATGAACTGCCCCAATTGATGCAAGCTGGTGAAGTGAACAAGGAGGCTGAATTGATGGATTTGATTTCTAGTGTTAATCATGAGATATAGTAATACTTTGAAGTATGAAAATGACTGTAATTCCTCAAGAGTTTGTTGGAATGTTTTTATGTCTAATTTGCTAATTTGACATCCATTAACGACATGAAATAGGTTGGACTTATATGACACATTTTATTTATCAAAAGTCAATTTGACTAAATCTTGAAGATAAATATGACTAATTTACCTATAACAATAACAATAACAAATTCATTGTAATCCCACTAGTAAAATCTGGTAAGGCTGCTTATCGGGTGGATTGGGAGGATATTTACGTTTAACGGTTCGACTTATCGCATCAACTTGTAAATGTATTGATCTGCTAGCCACCCGAAAAGATATTTGGCGCATTAATATCAGATTAGTGATTATCGTACGGTTTGTCGGCTAAATCAAATAGACAATAAAAATGACATAAATAAGCAATACATGAAACAATAAAGAGATGATCCAATCACACACTCCAACTAATGAAGCTCTTATTATTATTGGCAGTTTCTTCTTTATTCTTTTACAATAAGCAAGCTAAAATACAAATTGGATATCCTTAACCAAATAGAAGTTCGATTAACAGAAATTCTGGATAAATTTTTACTTCAGTTACCAAGTTAAATGAGATTTATTTGAGCATAAAGATATCAAACTATTTTGATCTGCCTAGTCCTACTCCAAGAATAAGTTATGATGACGTTGAAGCTCAAGTTGCAAAAAAATTGCTTCTTAATGGGTAAATATATAAAGGCCAAATACATAGATAACCCTTTAAACTGGCTCCAGTTTTTATTTTGACACTTTCGACCAAGGCTTGTACCTATTGGATACATCAACACCATATAAAGTGTGTCTATTGAACATTTTACTCATAACCGGTTAAAAAAAAGTGTGTGTAATTTACACACGAATAACTTGGCAAAATGACTAATAAGAGGGAGACACGTGGCATTGTGGTTTTGAGTGAGAAAAGATGTATTTATACAAAAATTCCCCCGACAATTCCTTTGCCTCCCACCAATAGCCGCCATGGATGCTTAACGAAAGAATTGAATTCTCAGTCAAAACTAATTTTGAGAAGTGTACGGGTTACTGATAATCAAGTAATCCAATATTCTCTTAGAATCAATAAAGGAAATAAGAGCAGAAAATAATAAAGTAATTAATAGAAAGCACAAGAATGTAGAATATATTCTGATAATGATCAGAATGTGCCCATACAAATAACATTTCCTTCCCTTTTTATAGGGAGCTTCAAGTACAACGCCTACTCCTCTTTACGATTGAGTCATAATGAGCATTTATATCATTAATGAGACGTTATAATAGGTAATCGTAATTGTTTCATGAAGATTCTGTAACGTTTGAACTCATTAATTGAAGATCTATTAATCTACCCTCGTTTCTTCCTGGTTCATCTTAACTGTGTCTCTTCAACTCTTTGAATAGACTCGAGAACCCGTTTCTAGTCATCTCATGGGTGTTTAGCTCGTATCTACTTGCATCGTACCTCTTTCTAAGTATTCCTCCTGATGTCGTTCCTCCATTGATTCACGTGACCTGTCATGTCAACCATTTGATTAATTTCACGTGTAATATTTATTTTTACCAATACAATGGACATTATCTTCTCCGGTTAAACACACATGTACACGACAAAAACTAAGTACGTAATAAAGACGAAATTGAGATTTGATAAGCAAAATAATCATATTGTTTATCTCATATTCCTAGACCTCTAATCTCAAAGAAACTTCCTAGCATTCAAACATGGCGTTTAAAGAATCCGAAATCCAATCCAGTGAACGAATCTCAAAAGGAATCAGGCAGAAATTAAGGTAAAAACTCTCCAAAAAGAATCCGCAAAGCTCGAGCTCAAACACCACCGTCAAGAGGCGACTGCAGTTGCCCCCGCCACTGCTATCTCTGTTGTCTCAGGCTTCACGGTGCATTTCATTTTACTGTAAAGCTGTTTTACCAAAAAATGTTAACTTTTTCTTAAACGAATTAATAAGTAAGATAGAGGGTGAATTCTAGTTAAAGATAATAACTACTATATTTGGGGATTTTAGTGTTTAAAAAATGTAGGACCGCATCCGAGAGTATTAATTATCACAAACAGTGCCCAATGATTGTCAATGAATGCTATAAATAGTGTATGGAATGAATGCGGATAATGGCAATAAATGTAATAAAGAGAAATTTGTCACCCAAATATTAGGTGACTTGGATGATTCTCCTTCCTGACAACAACGTGGGATAATATGAAATGGGGATGAACACGAGAACCTTGGATCTTGTGAACGATAAAGGTAACACTAGAAAAATGGAATCAGTGAACAAGACAAGCTTATCGTATATTCTTTTAGTCAACCTTTACAAGTGAGCTCTTATCAGAAAGTGAAGATCCGCTTTTTGTTTTTTATCTCTTCCTATTTATAGGGGATATTCTAACTTATACTTCCGTTACTTTTGCATGTTTTTCACTCGACCTCGGCATTAATCTCCCTCAAGATGACTCCTCACCGTTGAGCCGTGGTTGGCTTGATCCTCGGCCATGTCCATTTCAGCTATTAAATCCAATCCAAATTTTGACCAATACAGTTAGTCTGTGCGCTTATTGAGGTCGTGGTCTTGAACGCCCTCGATGAGCGGACACTGCTTGTAACCGTTTCAAAGGAAATCTGGTCGCTACGGCTGGATCGAGTCGGTCGAGGTCGGGCTGGTAGTTGTCAGTGGGGCTGTGATTGGTATCGCTCATGTAGGATGATGTCATAGACACGCGCGTCATCATTACACGTCTTCCCAATGCAGAGTCTGTACTATTGTCGCTTCGATTTTGGTGCCATTGACGGCTCTTTGCCTCGATTCTGATGCAACCCAAACCTATAAATAGGGGAGGGATTTCTCATTTGAAACTTTCACCACTTCCCTCTTTGTAAGCATATATTCCTTCTTTGATCTTTTTCTCCGATTTCCGCTTCCGTTTTCTGGCAGTTTATTCACTTCTAGCTTCCGGTTTCTTTCTTAGTTAATACTATATTTCTCTTACTCCGTTGTACACACTTTGCTGCGTTGGTATGTCAATTTCTCCTCGTAATCATGACGGAGTTTCCGATGCCACTCCTTTATCGGTGGTCATTCCTCCCGGTGGTGAGGAATCCATGGTTCAGGAGGAAGACAGCTTCCCCACCGTAGAGTAAGTGGTTCCTAAAAATCCTTCGGACATGAACGACTTCCTCAAGGAACATGCTCCCGCTCCTGCTCCTGCTCCTGAGATTTTCTAGACGGGGCCGGATGAAATAGTCAACATGCGATCTAAATACTGCATTCCTCCCTATGTCGAAATAGTTCCGGCGGGAGGCGACATAGTACAGGTTCATCAGCCAGGATTTTGTGCCTTTTATGTATATTTGTTTCTAATAGGTTATTCTCTTCCTGTCCCCCGGTTAGAGGAGGAGTTCTTCCGCTTTTACAGTTTCTTCCCGGCACAGCTCTCTCCTTATTTATATAAGGTTTTCTTGATGCTGGCGAAATACGCGGAGCTGGCCGACCGTGAGGTCGACATTCGCCACTTGTTGCATCTGTTCTTGCCTAGTTTTTACAAAGGCACTCTGGTGTACTTACGGCATCGTGGAAACAAAGGGTTGGTGGCGGGATGGATGATAAAGCAAAACGGCTATTTTGGCGCAAATACTTCTTCGTCGGGACCTAGCATCTAGTGGCGTACCCAACCGGGTTTCCCGAGCAGTGGAACTATAATCATAAGTATCTCGTACGGTTATTCTCTTTTCTTCCTATTTTTCTTTTGCTCTTCGGCCTACTCATGGTTTCCTTGTTTTCAGCTGTGTGGCGTTCTCCTTCCCTCATCTTGGATATTGAAGATTGGGTGGCTCGCGTGTTGCCCCACACTGTGGGGATCCGAGATTGGGCATCCTTCCACAAGCGCTTCGGGTCTAAGACTTCGTCCGGTAACTGTGTCCTACTTTTCGATTTACCATCGTTCACTATCATCCTTTGATGTGACCTTCAATAGGTGCCAGGTCGGTGAGTTTCCAAAAAGACGAAGGCTTCAGTGCTTGCCTTTCGTCAGGCGGTATCCTTGGCCGTGATGGAGTTTTCTCTAGTCGAGTCTGTACGAGATCAGACTCGAACTCCGCAAGTGAGGGGATCCGCCTCTCAAGCCGTTGTCGTCCCAGATGAAATCTCTTCTAAGTCGATCTTCTGTCTTGTTGACGAGTCACCTCGTGGCGAGGAGACATCGCCGAGGAAAAGTCCGTTGTTGATGATGAGCCAGAGAGGGTCTTGACTTTGGAGGCGAGGTCGGGGTCTTCACCAGCTGTGGAGGCTACTCTTACGACGAGTGCTGCTATGGAGCAGAGGCCCTCTAAGGTTGGGGGGGTTCATAGTGGCGAAGAGATTATGCGGGCTGTTGAAGGTGGCTCATTATCAGCGGCTGTGAGAGGTGAAGTTCCTGTGGGGACGTCGATTTTGGCTTAGACATCGACCCTGAGGAGGTACTGACTTTGTGGATAGGACTACTGGTGTAGAGATCAGGATGGAGGGTCCTAATCGGCACATAGTCATTCCCGTGAATTACAACCTCCTGCTCGAATCAGAGAGGGCGGCGCCGTCCTTTGCTCCATTGTGTGTGGAGGCTGAAAACAGGACGTTGTTGACGTTGAATGATACAGACATGTCCTTAGGCATATCGGGCATGGCTTTGCAGGTGAGTTTTTACTTCCCTCTTTTTTTTCTGAGCTTATATGTTTCATAAGTGTTGTTTTATTCTTGCTGACTTGCCTTCCTTTGCATGTCAGACTCTCAACATGGAGATCGAGCGCAGCCGAAGAGAGGAGCACAGAGTTACTCTCTATAGAAGGATGGAGTCTAAGTATAGATAGTACCGTGCCAAGTATTGGAAGATTGTCAAGAGTGTGGGCGAGGATGGCCAATTCCGAGTGCTGCGTGATGAGATCGAGAGAAAGGACAAAGAGCTAAAGGAGAAAGATGAGGAGATCATGAGGTTAATTGGCCAATGCAGCGTATTGGAGGAGACGTTGAGGTCTAAAGAAGATGAACTTGAATTGAGTAAAGGGGTGATGGCCGAGAATGCAGATCTCCAGGCGTAAGTGACGTCTTTAAAGGTTGAATTTGATCAAAGCGAGGTCAGAGTTGCCAACTTGAGAGCGCAGTTGAGCACTAAGGTCGCAGAGCTGAACCTGGCAGATAGGACCAGAATGGCCGCCGTGGCGGAGGCATCAACGTTGGAAGGGGTCTTGTGCATTTGTAGGTCTGAAGGGGTTAGCGAAGCGGAGACGTCTACGCTAAAGGTGGCGAGGTTAGAAGAGCGAGTTGAGATTTTTGAAGCAGAGCTATCCGGGAAAAATGAGAAGGTCGTCATCTTGAAGGCCGAGAAAGAATGACAGCTTGCCCAGCCGTCTACCTCTCATACTTCTGCCGACCCAAGTGTATTACGGGAGCTGTACGAGATGTGGGTTCACGTAGAGGCTCAACTTGACGTGTACAAATCTTTGAAGGCTGATGGGAAGGTTTTTGAGAAGGAACTTGAAGGCATTCGTGTCAAGACACGGGCAGCTCGTGAATCTTACGGTTACGAGCCTGGTACGCCTGGAGGGGATGATGATGATGATGTCATGGACGGGATTGCCTATGATCCTTGGTATGATGAAGAGTATGGTGATGGGGAGATGCGGTGTGAGGCCTCTGTACTTAATTTTTGTTTTTGCTTTCCTATTTTTGTGAGGGCGTCTTCGAGCCCTTTGTAAAAAGTACTGTAATCCAACAGAACAATTACCTTTTTGTTGTGTGTTTTCGGATTCTCGTTCTCTCTTTTTTTGTTTTCTATGTGGGGAAGTCCCTGGTTTTTCGGCCATTTCCATGTAATGTTGTTTTTGGCGGGGTCGAACGCAGACCGACTTGAGGTCGAACGTAAGTTAGCTCGACCGAAGATGAGGTTTGGTTGATTCAAGCAAGGTTGAATGTAAATTAATTCGAGCGAGGTCGAATGTAAAGTAATTAGAGCGAGGTCCAATGTAAAGTAACTCGAGCGAGGTCGAATGTAAAGTAACTCGAGCGAGGTCGAATGTAAAGTAACTCGAGCGAGGTCGAATGTAAGTAACTCGAGCGAGGTCGAATGTAAAGTAACTTGAGTGAGGTCGAATATAAAGTAATTCGATCGAGGTCGAATGTAAAGTAATTCGAGCGAGGTCGAATGTAAAATGTAGAATGATTTGGTGGAGTTGTGCGAAAATGCTGCATGCCGCTTTGTTTATTCATTCATTGGAGAGTATTACATGTTTGTGTTTGTTCCATACATACATTTGAGAAGTTCCAGTCTACTTAGTCCCTTCATCGTTCGGCCTGGAGTAGTGGTCGATAGGCGGAGCGATGAATCGTATACTTGAACTTCGAGACATCCCTTTCGTCGCCTCATTAAAAACCTCCCCGATAAAACCCAATTGGGATAAAACCTGGATGAGGGAAAAAGAGTACGACTTGGAGGGCGTCCTTTCTTAGAAGTTGAAGTACTTGAGGTAGGCGACGTTCCAATTGTTTGGTAGTAGCTTTCCCTCCATTGTTTCCAGCCGGAATGATCCTTTATTTGTTGTTGCTGTGATTTTGTACGGTCCGTCCCAATTGGTTCCTAGTTTGCCTTCTCTTGGGTCTTTTCTCGCCTGTGTTTTGGCCTTGAGGACATAGTCCCTGACTTTGAGTGGTTTGACTTTGGCCTTTTCGTTGTAGTACCGTTCTGCTTGCTGTTTTTGGGCTATCATTCTTATGTAAGCCGTGTCTCTTCGCTCTTCTGCTTCGTCAAGGTCTTGCTTTCTGTTCTCGTCCTTGCTTGGTCCTCTCTCATTGGAGTATCTCAAACTTGGTTCTCCGACCTTGAGTGGTATCACTACATCAATCCCATAGACAAGTGAATATGGCGTTTCTCCTGTGCTTGTTTTTGGCGTGGTGTGGTATGCCCTTAGAAATTTTGGTAGTAGTTATGGCCATAATCCCATGGCGTCTTCTAGTTTCTTCTTCATGATATTTAGTATCATTGAAGGATTCGGCTTGGCCGTTGCCTGCAGGGTGATATGGCGTGGAGAGTATTCACTTGATGTGCCACTTTTAGAAGAATTTGGTGATCTTTTTCCAGGTGATCTGTGGTCCGTTATCGCAACCAATTTCTTTGGGGATGCCGAAGCGGCATATGATGTTCCTCCATATGAATGTGATGACTTCACGTTCGCGTATTTGGGCGAATGCACCTGCTTCTACCCATTTGGAAAAGTAGTCAGTTAAAACCAAAAGAAAACACACATTACCTCATCCTGCTGGCAATGGTCCAACGATGTCCATTCCCCATTTGATGAATGGCCATGGCGATGTGACTGAGTGGAGGTGCTCGCCCGCTTGGTGTATCATAGAAGCGTATTTCTGGCATTACTCGCATTTTTTGACGAAATTGGCGACTTGTTTTTTCATGGTGGGCCAATAATAGCCTGCTCGTATGAGGCATCTGACGAGGGCTCGGTTGTCGGTATGGGCACCGCAGTGGAATTCATGTACTTCCTCAAGGACACGTCTCGTTTGGTTCGGTCCTAGGCATTTCGCCAAGGACTGCCAAACGTTCTTTTGTATAGGTCGTGGTTGCTAATGTTGTATCTGGCCACCTACATTCGAAGCTTTTTGGCTTCTTTTTTGTCGGATGGGACTATTTCTTCCTGCAAATATGTTGTAATACGGTTGCGCCAGTCCAAGGTTAAGTTTACAAAGTGTACCTCAAGTTGATCTAATGACGAGTGGAGGAGGGTGACCACGTTTTCTCTTCCATTTATGTTTTAGTTGTTGCTGCTAATTTGGCGAGGTCGTCTGCCTCGATGTTTTGAGCGCGAGGTATCTGATCGAGTTGGCATTCGTCGAATTCTGGCAGTAATTTATGAATTTTTGCTTGGTATTTTTGTAGCCTCTGCTCTTTGATTTGAAAAGTCCCTGTGACTTGGTTGACGACGAGTTGTGAGTCGCATCAGAGGACGACTCGTCATGCTCCATACTTTAGAGCTAGATTTAGTCCTGCAATTACGGCCTCGTATTCGGCCTCATTGTTAGTCATGTCGGGGCACCGTATGGACTGGCGGATGACTTCGCCTGTTGGGACCTCGAGTATGAGTCCCAGTCTAGATCCTAACGCATTAGAAGCACCGTCGGTGTATAGGACCCCTAGATCGGGTAAGTTGGGAGAGGTACGAGAAGTTTCCTGCTCGACTTCAAGCATTATTTTGGCACTGAAATTGGCGATGAAGTCGGCTAGTACTTGCGACTTGATCGTTGTTCGCGGATGATATGTTATATCATACTCGCTCAATTCTATCGCCTATTTGGCCAATCTCCCCGACAACTCGGGTTTATGTAGGATGCTTCTTAAGGGGAAGGTCATGACCACCGATATGGGGTGACATTGAAAGTAAGGTCTAAGCTTACGTGAAGCTATGACCAACGCCAGAACTAACTTTTCGAGGTTGGGGTACCTCGTTTCTGCGTCGACCATGGTTTTGCTAATATAATAAATTGGAGATTGCGTACCTTTGTTTTTGTGAACCAGCACTACATTTACTGCAACCTCTGATACGGCCAAGTATATCAGGAGATGTTCTACGGGTTCTGCTTTGGAGGGTAGTGGAGGCGAGGACAAATATGTCTTTAGTTCCCTTAAGGCATCGATGCATTACGAATTCTATTGGAGCTCGTTATCTTTCTTGAGCACGTTGAAAAATTTGTGGCATATAACGGAGGATCGTGAGATGAACCTTGACAGGGTGGCTATACGGCTGGTCAGTTTTTGTACTTGTTTCTTGCTGGTCAGCACTTCAGGTATCCCTTCGTTGGCTTTGATCCGGTTGGGGTTGACTTTGATGCCTCTTTGCGACACTAGGAAGCCGAGGAACTTGCCCGAGTTACGCTGAAGGCACATTTTTCGAGGTTCAACTTCATGTCGTATCGCCTTAGTATATTGAAGTCTTCCTTCATATGGTCGATATGGTCTTCTTTACTTTTGGATTTGACCAACATATCGTCTATGTAAACTTTCATTTTTTTTTCGAGTTGATCCTTGAACATCTTGGTGACCAGCCTTTGATAGGTCGCCCATGCGTTCTTCAACCCGAATGGCATTACTTTATAGCAATACGTCCCCTGATGAGTTATGAAAGTGGTCTTTTCTTGGTCCTCCTCCTCCGTGAGGATTTGGTTGTATCCTGAGTAGGCGTCCAAGAAGCTTAACCACTCAACAACTCATGCCCTGCTGTTGCGTCGATGAGTTGATCAATATGAGGTAACGGAAAAGAGTCTTTTGGGCATGCTTTGTTTAGGTCCGTGAATTCCACGCACATACGCCACTTCCCGTTTTTCTTCTTCACCATGACCACGTTGGCTACCCATTAGGGGTATTTTGACTCTCGGATAGAGCCATTGGTGAGTAATTTTTCCACCTCATCACGAACGGCCTCGTTGATTGCAGCATTGAATTTTCTTCTTATCTGTCGTACCAGTGGGTAGAATGGATCTACGTACAACTTGTGTGCGGTAATGTCTTTCGGAATACCTGGCATATCTGCATGGGTGAAAGCAAATAGATTGGCGTTGTCAATTAAAAATTTATGAAATTTACCTGGTTCTGAGAGTTTATGGCCGATGAAAGCCTTTTTATCTATGGTCATTGTTGTCTATTTAGACGGGGTTGAGGTATTCTACCGTTGACCCCATGGCCTCCACGACGCCGGGTTCCTTGATGACGTATTTCTGTTCGTTGGGTTTGGGACCCGACTTTGGTAATTATTATGATTCCGAGATCGTTACCTTTAACTGTTGAGTGTATGTACAGTCTTGGGCGATGCGATGGCATTATTGGGTTGTGCGTTGTTCGCATCGGATGCTGAATATCCCCCACGGAGTAGAGAACTTGATTACTTGATATAAGCTGGACGTGATGGCCCTCATGGCGTGTATCCAGGGTCGCCCTATGATGGCATTGTAGGTTGTGTCTTGGTTCATGACATGGAATTTTGTCTCGATGGTGACGCCCCCGTCTAGGACGGGTAGCGCTATTTCTCCTGAGGTTTGCTGAACTGCATTGTTAAAACTCGTTAGTGTTGTGCAGCATGGTACTATCTTGTCCTCGAGTCTCATTTGTGCGAGAACTCGAGGGTGGATAATACACACACCGCTTTTGTCGTCCACCATTATTCTTTTTACATCAATATCTGAAATTCGTAAAGTAATGAAAAGAGCATCAAAGTGAGGAAAGGTCAAACCGTGGGTATCTGACTTATCGAAGATGATACTCTCTTTGAGGTCGTCATACCATTCATGGGTGATCGACCGCTTCAGTTTATGTGTGGTGGTGAACTTCACGTGATTGATTGTTGCTTCGTCGCTTCCACCGATGATCATTTGGATGGTGCGGGCAGGGGAGGGTGGCTTTGGAGGGCCATGGTGTTGTTCTCGTCCGCGGACAAAGTTGGCTCTTCCTTGGTCGCTCATCAGCTCCTTTAGGTATCCCTGGTGAAGCATGTTCGCCACTTCTTGTCGCAGGGCTATGGAGTCTCCGGTCCTGTGACCTCGCTCCTGGTGGAATTCACAAAGGGCGTTCGACTTTCTGGTATTTGGGTCGGACTTCATCTTTTGTGGGCCACTTTACCTTCGGGTCGAGCTTCTCTACTGCGTCTATTTTTGAAGGGGAAACACAAAAATTGTGAGCAGATAAGAGTGGAGGCATACCTCTTTCATTTCGTTGAGTCCCTGTAAGCGGCCTGGACGGCCCTTTTGTATGGCGAGGAGATGGGGAGATAGCTGTTCTGACATACAGTTGGTGTCTGTCTCGGTTGAGGCATGGGCTTGAATGGTCTCTTCGGCCGTCATTGCGACGATCTTTCCTCGACTTCGTTTGGACTGATGTTAGCCGTTGGGTTAGACCGTTGAGGTCGGCTTCGTCTGCTCTCACCTCGGCACAATAGGCGTTTTGAATTTCTTCCCAAGTGGTGGGAGGATATTTCATGAGTCTGTTCAGCAGCTTTGTCGCCCTCGGCCCATTTCTGTTCAATATGTTTTGGAAGGCCGCCACTGCCATCCCTTCTGATACATTTGGCAAGCTCATTCTAACTCTGTTGAATCGAGCGAGGAAGTCCATGAGTCCCTCGCAAGGCGATTGTCTGACGACGAATATGTCATTCCCTTGGCCTCCGCTTTCTTATCCCCAGCGTGGGCAGTGACAAACTTGTCGTCCATTTCCTCAAATATTGTTATTGACCGTGCTGATAACTGTGAGTACCATGTTAAGGCTCCCACTGTTAGGGTTTCGCCTAACTTCTTCAGCAACACTGACGATACCTACTCTTTTGAGAGATCGTTGCCTTTTACCGTTGTGACGTAGTGAATGATATAATCTTCGGGGTCTGTTGTGCCGTCATATACCCTCAAATATGGTGGCATTTTTAAGGTCTTGGGTATGGAATATAGGGTTGCATCCTCGTTGTACGGCTATTTGACGAACCGGCCGACGTCCCGTTTCGGTAGGAGTTTCGGGGCACCCGGTATCTTGTTAACCCTTTCTTGATGCTCCCTCATCTGGTCGCGGAGCGCTTTGTTCTCATTTTTCATTTATTCCATCTTCTTCAGAATGGCTGCAAGTGCGTCATTACCTGTATCAACAGTACTGTGAGTATTACCAATTGGGGGGAGCGGGTTGCTCGTTGACGACTGTTGTAGTGTCCGCTCGTACAGCGCTCTGACTCGCCCCTTGAACGGGTTTTTCGAGGATGTTGCTTAGAGTACTTGCCAACCACGCCTCCAGTAGTTTTTTCACTGTTGGTGGCGCTTTTTCGGTTGCGGGCGTGGAAGCTCCCCTTTCACGTGAAGCGGTTACACTCCCATGAGGGGGAGATGAGTCTCTTCGTCTGGGTGTAATGCTCGGCGTTACATTCTCCTCGTCTTCTCTATCAACCTCGTTGATGGTATTCATGAGGTTGGCAGTGACATCAACCATTACGACCTTGGGTGAAACGGGGGATATCTCAATCGGGGGAGAGAACGGGGAAATACCATATGACCCAATATATATGACGTAGTGTGTAAATAATGTAGGACCGCGTCCGAGAGTATTAAATATAAACAAATAGTGCCCAGTGATTGTCAATGAATGATATAAATAGTGTATGGAATGAATGCGGATAACAATAAATGTAATAAAGAGGAATTTGTCACCCAAATATTAGGTGACTTGGATCATTCTCCTTCCTGACAACAACGTGGGATAATATGAAATGGGGATGAACACGAGAACCTTGGATCTTGTTAACGATAAAGGTAACACTAGAACAATGGAATCAGTAGACAAGACAAGCTTTGTGTATATTCTTTTGGTCAACTTTTACAAGTGAGCTCTTATCAGAAAGTGAAGATCCCCTTTTTGTTCTTTATCTATTCCTATTTATAGGGGATGTTCCTAAGAAACCCTAAAAAGTACAACAGAAGGAATATTCGATGGAATATTCCTCCGATCTATTCTAACTTATACTACCGTTACTTTCGCATGTTTTTCACTTGACCTCAGCATTAATCTCCTTCAAGATAACTCCTCGCCATTGAGCCGTGGTTGGCTTGATCCTCGACCACGTCCATTTCAACTATTAAATCTAATCCAAATTTTGACAAATACAAAAGCCTGAAGTCATGAGCAGATAATGAAATTCATTAGTTAAATCGTGAGCAGATGCCCAACACTGGCTACCTTGATGAATCCGACATTATTCAAGACCGGGTAGAGGTTGAACTTAGTCATTTTGTTTTATTCATCAAAACTACTGAAATGGGCATTTAATCTCGTAATCGTAGGTGCTAAATCTCACATTATTTTCGTGGCATGAAGGGGTTTTCTGGTCAGTGTGAGGAAAATGATGGTGGGGGTGGTGGCTCGGAGAGGAGGAAGAAGAAGGATGTGAAAGTGAAACCATGGTTCTTGTAAATAAAAATAAGAAAAAATGATTTTGGTATTACTTCACGCGTCTAAAGAAAGGTGAGACACACTCTTTTTGCCACATCATCAGACCTGCTCAATAGGCACAACTTATAAGAGGTTGATGTGTTTGATAGGTACAAGCCTTAGAGCCTGTTGGATTGGCTTATTTTAAGTGTTTTAAAGCCAAAATAACTTTTAAGCCATTTTTGTAGCGTCTGAATAGAGTAAAAAAGTGCTTTTAAGCTAAAATGACGAAAAAACAAGTCAAACGCCAAAAAGCTAGAATTCCTAACTTATGGCTTAAAAGTTATTTTTTGCTTAAAAGTAACATAAAATAAATTCATGCAAACGGGCTCTTAGTTGAGGTGTTAAAATAGAAACTGAAGTCAAGTTTAAGGAGTTGTCTAGGCATTTGGTCAAATATAAATATAATAATTGTTAAGGGTTAACAGTTTATCAGATAATGAAACTAAGTAATCCGCCCCCAAACCAATAAATCGTTAATTGTAAAATTTTAGTTTGTTCACCAATCATTACTCCGATAACCGATACCAATAAGTCATTAAGCCTCTTTTATATTTCGGTTAACGGTTACGGTTCGGTTTTGAACGGCTCTAAGGTCTAGGGAGGTAGAGCGTACGCATACCTACCTAAAGAAGGTAGAGAGGTTATTTTCGAAAGACTCTCGGGTCAGAAAATATAAACAGGAAGGAGTAACAACAAGCAACAACACCTAGATAAAAAAATATTCAAAATATTTTAAAAAAGAAGTCAATTTGACTAATCTTTGAAGCTAAATTAATTAATTAAACTAAATATTTTAAAATCAAATTTTAGATATTCAAAACTTTAAGATAAATACTTCTAAGTTACAATTTTTTTTCCTTTCAATATGATAATAATATACATTTTAAGATATTGATTAAATTTCATATTATTTGACTCAATGTTTTAAAAGGCGGGGGCGTGAGGCGAGGCGTTTTACCTCGGACGAGGTGAGGCGTAAGCCCTGAGACATGGGGTGTAAGTCCCATAGATCTTTAAATTTTACTAATTTCAAGAATTTTAAGATAGTATAAAATAAAAAATAATAATATGACATTAAAATCACAAAATTATAACAAATAATCTATTTAAATATTTATAAAATATAATTCAACTATGAATAATACGAAAAGTATGACATATATCATAATACGCAAATTAGTTGCAGCGTCGTTACAACTCAAACATCAAATGTAATGTATTCGATGCAAATTTTTATACGTATCTCTTAAGGAGTAATAAATCTTGAAAGAATTTCGTTATTATAATTTGATCTTTTTTTAAATTCTTCTTTTATTTAATATGCTTTCTATTTGAAAGAGAATTCATATAAAAACATCATTCACAATTTAAATATGATTCTCTAGCATCATTTATTTTTAAGTTTCAACAAGTTAATAAAATGACACATAATTTACCATACTATACCATGAAAACTAATTATTTGTAAATAGTTACTAGCTAATATTGTGCTATTAAATTAATAAGTATTGTATTTCGTAAACATGAAAAAAAAATATTTAGGAAAATAATTACAAAAAATTATGGACTATTATATAATAAAGACATAACAAAAGTTAATAAATAAATACTTTTAAATGAAGATTTATTTAAAATTGATATCATAGATGTCTTAGTGGATAACATGCGATAATTTATTTTTAATTATGACATAAAATACTCTCAACTTAATGATTAATGATTACACACAATTGCATAAAGTTCTATTAAGCGAACGCAATATGCTGGGCGTTGGACGTGTCCGGGGAGCCGAGGCGTAAGTCTTACGGAACTAAACCCCACACATAAGCCCATGGACATTTTACGAGTGCTCCGCCTCGAAGCGAGCCCCAGGGAAGTCCCAATTCTGCTCTTTAAAATAGAGATTTGACTCTCGTGAAATATGTGATTTAAATTAAAACAAAGAGAGTACTTAACTCCTAATTAAGAAATGGGGGGGGGGGGGGGGGGAATTTCCCCGAATTGTTCTTTGTGGCTGGG
>ML282941.1:42707-82726 GCA_005239495.1 Nicotiana undulata | reverse complement strand
GGGGGGGGGGAGGGAATTTGCCTGAATTGTACTTGTGTGATGGGGTCCAGGTGTCGGTGTACTTTGTCTTAATCGGACATAAAGGCAGTCTCTCATAAAGTCATAACAGCTAGTAGTAGCCAGCTTTAATAACAATCTCTTAGAAATAGTAATGGATTAACTTTTATAATACTGGTAGTAAATCTTTGGAAATGCACTTACAAAGTAACACAACATTGGATTTGTTATAAAATAACAACTGTAAAGCAAATAAACTAAAGACAAGTATAGAGAGAAATTGATATATTATTGAACTTTTAAATTAACGTACATAATGGACTGAAATCTCCTCTATTTATAGAAGAAAGGAAGCAGCTGTGATGCTTTTCAGGAAGCAGCTCCAAGGCTTTTCTTCAGCTGCTTGTAAGCTGTCTACATGAGCTGCTTGCAACCTGTCTGCATCAGTTGCTTGTAGATAAACTTCAACAGAGTAATAAATGGATAATCTTCTTCAAGAAGATTATCTATAGCGGAGTAATAAATGGACATCCACAATATAATAATTTCATAACACTCCCCTTTGGATGTTCATTAAAGATAATGTGCCTCGTTAAAACCTTACTAAGAAAAACCCAGAGAAAAAATCCTAGTGACGGAAAAAGAGTACACATATTTAGTAATACGCATTGTTAGGTGCTTCATTAAAAACCTTATAAGGAAAACCCTGTGGGAAAAAACCTTAATAAGGAAAAAAGAGTGCATCTCATATTTTACTCCCCCTGATGAAAACCTTGTTTCAAATATTTGAGTCTCCGCATTCCAATCTTGTATACCATCTTCTCAAAAGTTGAAGTTGGAAAAACTTTAGTGAATAAATCTGCCGGATTGTCACTTGAACGGATTTGTTACACATCAATTTCACCATTTTTCTGAAGATCATGCGTGTAGAATAATTTTGGTGAAATATGTTTCGTTCTATCTCCTTTTATGAATCCTCCCTTCAACTGGGCTATGCATGCAACATTGTCTTCGTATAAAATTGTGGGTCTTTTCTCACATTCCAGACCACATTTTTCTCGAATAAAATGAATTATTGATTTCAACCATACGCATTCCCTACTTGCTTCATGAATAGCTATTATCTCAGCATGATTTAAAGAAGTAGCAACAATAGATTGCTTTGTGGAGCGCCATGATATGACAGTTCCTCCACATGTAAACACGTACCCGGTTTGATATCTAGCTTTATAGGGATCAGATAAATAACCAGCATCAGCATAACCAACAAGATCTGCACTATCTTTGTTAGCATAAAATAAACCCATATCAACAGTTCCCTTTAAATATCGCAATATATGCTTAATCTTGTTCCAATGTCTTCGTGTAGGAGAAGAACTATATCTTGCTAGTAAATTGACAGAAAATGCTATGTCGGGTCTTGTAGCATTAGCAAGATACCTTAGTGCACCAATTGCACTGAGATAGGGTACTTTGGGACCAGGGAGTTCCTCGTTCTCTTCTGGAGGTCGGAACAAATCCTTGTTCACTTCAAGTGATCGAACAACCATTGGTGTACTCAATGGGTGCGCTTTGTCCATGTAAAAGCGTTTTAAGACCCTTTCTGTATAGGCAGATTGATGGATAAAGATCTCGTCTGCTAAATGTTCAATTTGCAAACCAAGACAAAGTTTTGTCTTTCCAAGATCTTTCATCTCAAATTCTTTCATAAGATATTCAATTGCCTTTTGGAGCTCTTCTAGAGTTCCAACAAGATTTATGTCATCAACATAAACAGCAAGTATAACAAATTTTGATGTCATTTTTTTTATAAAAAAATACATGGACAAATAACATCATTTATGTAACCCTCTTTCAGCAAATATTCACTGAGGCGATTATATCACATGCGCCCAGATTGCTTTAAACCGTACAAAGATCTTTGTAATTTCATTGAATACATTTCCCGAGATTTTGGATTTGCTTCTGACATTTTAAATCCTTCAGGGATTTTCTGTAAATTTCATTATTAAGTGACCCGTACAGATAAGTTGTAACCACATCCATTAGATGTATTTCAAGCCTTTCACATAAGGCTAAACTGATGAGATATCGAAATGTTATGGCATCCATAACGGGTGAATATGTTTCTTCATAATCGACTCCAGGTCGTTGTGAGAATCCTTGTGCGACAAGGCGAGCCTTGTATCTTTCAACTTCATCTTTATCATTTCTTTTTCGCACAAAAACTCATTTATGACCAACTGGCTTTATACCAGGTGTTTGAACTACTCGTCCAAAGACCTCTCTTTTAGCGAGTGACTTCAATTCCCATTGAAATGCCTCTTGCCATTTTGGCCAATCAGATCTTTGTCGACATTCTTCGACGGATCGGGGTTCAAGATCTTCACTATCTTACATAATATTTAGTGCAACATTATATGCAAAAATATTATTCACCACTATTTCAGATCGATTTAAATTAATTCCATCACCAGTAGAACTTATTAAAATTTCCTCACTTACTTGAGTCTCGAGTTCATTGATTTCTTCATGAATCTCAGAACTAATCAGATTTTGGGTCTCTTCAGGAGATCCCTTCATAGTATTATTTTGATCATTTGTCGATTTTCTTTTTCTAGGATTTCGATCCTTAGAACCCAAAGGCCTACCACGCTTCAGGCGTGCTTTGGGTTTACTAGCTATCATGCAAGTAGATAGTCCTGCTGGGACATCAATTCGGATAGGCACATTCTCTGCAAGGATATGTGACTTAGTTATCCTTTTCAAATCAGTAAATGCGTCTGGCATTTGATTTTCTATGTTCTGTAAATGGATGATCTTCTGGACCTCCTGATTACATATAGGGGTACGTGGATCAAATTGAGATAATGATGAAACTTTTCACACAATTTCTCTTTTGATTTCCTTTTCCTCTCCCCCTAATTGTGGGAAATTTTTTTCATCAAATTGACAATCTGCAAATCGAGCAGTAAATAAATCTCTCGTCAATGGTTTAAGATAGCGAATAATAGATGGGCAATATTTGGTTCATGACCAAAAACTAATTGTGACGGAGAATATTTATTATAATGTGTCGTCTGAGACGAACAAGTGATGATGCATGCAAGATAGCATGGCCCCAAACTGTAGTGGACAATTTTGTTTTCATAAGTTGTGGTCTTGCTATCAATTGAAGGCGTTTAATAAATGACTCTACAAGGCCATTTTGAGTATGAACATAAGCTACAAGATGTCCAATTTTTATCCCAATTGATAGACAAGAATCATCAAAAACTTGAGATGAGAATTCTCCAGCATTATCAAGGCGAATAGCCTTTATAGGATAATCTGGGAATTGTGCCCTTAATCGAATTATTTGGGTTAATAGCTTTGCAAACGTCAGGTTGCGAGATGATAGTAGGCACACATGAGACCATCTTGAAGATGCGTCTATTAGGACCATAAAATATCTAAACAACCCACTTGGTGGGTGAATAGGTCCACATATATCCCCATGTATACACTCTAAAAAGGCAGGGGATTCCATGCCAACCTTCATTGGTGATGGTTTAGTGATCATTTTGCCTTGATAACAAGCATCACAAGAAAATTCATCATTTGTAAGAATCTTCAGGTTCTTTAGTGGATGCCCACTTGAATTTTCAATAATTCGTATCATCATTATTGATCTAGGATGGCCCAACCGGCCATGCCAAAGCACAAAAGTATTTGAATCAGTAAACTTCTGGTTTACGATAGAGTGTGCTTCAACTGTACTAATCTTTGAATAGTATAAGCCAGAGGATAAAGTTGGTAACTTTTCTACAATGCATTTCTGGCCAGAAATATTCTTTGTAATACTAAGATATTCCATGTTCATTTCATCTATTGTCTCAACATGATACCCATTTCAGCGGATATCTATAAAACTCAACAAGTTTCTTCGGGACTTGGAGGAGAACAATGCATTGTTTATAATAAGTTTTGTTCCCTTAGACAGAAATACAATAGCTCTTCCGGAGCCTTCAATCAAACTTATATTACCAGAAATTGTAGAAACATTTGCTTTTTCCCTATGCAAATAAGAAAAGTATTTCTGATCTTTGAATATGGCATGAGTTGTTCCACTATCAATTACACAAATATCTTCATGATTTGTCTTTGATCCAAACATAATTTGAGGATTATCCATATTCTTCAAAATGACATAAACAAAATATATTATAATAAACATTATTATCAAAGCATAACTTTTATTACATAACTATACTATCTACTACACACGACAAAAATTAAAATATTTACATTTCTACAGATTCATCAGCTATTACATGACTTGTTTCTCCTTCTGGGAGTGCAAAGTAATCAGCTACATCCAAATGCATGAAGTCGAAATTATCTTCAGAAATAAAATTTGCTTCAGCATTTTTCTCTGTCTTCTTTAGGGAGGCTTGATAAAGCTCAACCAGGTGCTTTGGCGTACGACAGGTACGTGACCAGTGCCCTTTTCCTCCACATCTATAACATGCACTTTCTGCATTTGTTGCTTGCACCGCTTCATGCTTTCGTTCCTTCCTTTTCCACTGCTGGTGGTTAGGAGGGTTCTTTGGTGCATTATTATTACCATGATTAGAGTTTCTTTCCCAAGCACGGCCATGATCACGACTGGGGCCACGACCTCTTCCACGCTTAGCATGGTGGAAGTTCGTCTCATTCACTTCAGGGAATGGACAAGAACCAGTTGGTCGGCTTTCATGGTTTTTCATTAATAGCCCATTATGTTGCTCGGCTACAAGAAGATGTGAGATAAGTTCATAATACTTTTTGAAACCCATCTCTTGATATTGCTGCTGCAGGAGCATATTCGAGGTATGAAAAGTGGTGAAAGTTTTCTCCAACATATCATGATCAGCAATATTATCACCACATAATTTCAATTGGAAAATAATCCTGAACATAACAGAATTATATTCACTGATAGATTTAAAATCGTGTAGCCTTAAATGAGACTAGTCATAACGTGCATGTGGAAGAACGACCATCTTCAGGTGGTCATATCTATCTTTCAAATTATTCCACAATATGACTGGATCTTTAACAGTAAGATATTCCATTTTCAGGCCCTCATCAAGGTGATGGCGTAGGAATATCATAGCTTTGGCACGGTCTTGGTTTGATGCCTGATTTTTATCTTTGATGGTGTCTGCCAGACCCATCGCATCAAGATGAATTTCAGCATCAAGCACCCAAGACATGTAGCTTTTGCCCGATATATCCAGGGCTACAAATTCAAGTTTAGAAAGATTTGACATTATTTAGAAAAAGAAAGTTCGTACCTCTGATACTTTCAAAGTATTTGCTCGAGATAGCAGAGTCTCGTGCTGATAACGTGTTATAAAATAACAACTGTAAAGCAAATAAACTAAAGACAAGTATAGAGAGAAACTGATATATTATTGAACTTTCAAACTAATGTACATAATGAACTGAAATCTCCTCTATTTATAGAAGAAAAGAAGCAGCTGCGAGGCTTTTTAGGAAGCAGCTGCAAAGTTTTCTTCAGCTGCTTGTAAGCTGTCTGTATGAACTGCTTGCAACCTGTCTGTATCAGCTGTTTGTAGATAATTGTACTTATTAAACTCCACAAATCAAATACTCGCATAGTTTATGTGAAAATCTATAGGTTATCTTATGTGCGATAAAATATGAAATAATTATAATTAACAAGATTATTTTCCACATAAATAATTACGACATTTTACTTCTTGTATAACTAATAATGTTCGAACTAAACCGCCCTATCATACTTAAAAATCTTGTTAAACGTTATATATATGAATATAATAATTTGCAACACAATCATCATCACATCAACCCCCAGGGACGGGGTAGAAAGAGGGGAGGGGTGGGGTGGTTGGAAGCCAAGGTGGGGCAATCTCTGTTCAGTCCCTCAGCTTCTCTCACTTTCATCACTCTCTGCTTCAATCTTGAGAAGAATGGCAACCACAATTTCTATTTCCTATTTTACCCCTACCACCCTTCTCTATTTCCTTCTCTTGTCCACTTCCCACTTTCCCATTTTAGCCATTAATATCACCCATCTCCTATCTTCATACCCCGATCTCTCCGACTTCACTAATCTCCTTTCCACCACCTCCGTCGCCGCCGATCTAGCTCAGCGCTCCTCCGTCACCATCCTCGCCGTCCCCAACACCTTCCTCCGCTCCTCCGATCTGATAAACAACCGTCCCCCGTCGTCATCCTCCACCAACCTCGCCGATGTCCTCCGTTACCACGTACTCCTGGAGTACTTCTCTTGGCCGGATCTCCGCCTTATCCCCTCAACCGGAAAACTAATCACAACTCTCTTTCAAACCACAGGACGTGCTCCGAACAACTTCGGGTCCGTTAACATAACCCGTGACCCGACTTCAAATGCCATCACTATCCATTCATCAAACTCAAACACTACTATCATCTCTCTCGTAAAAACCCTTCCTTATAACATCTCCATCTTTACCGTCGATTCTGTTCTAATTCCAAATGGATTTAATCTAATGGCATCTGAAACCCGTCCTCCTCTAGGCCTCAATATAACGAAGACTCTTATCGACGGTCACAACTTTAACGTCGCGGCGTCAATGCTGGCGGCGTCAGGAGTGGAACAAGAGTTTGAAGATGACGAAGGTGGTGCAGGAATAACGCTGTTTGTACCGACAGACCAAGCATTTTCGGATCTGAAGTCATCAGTGAGATTCCAATCTCTGCCGGCGGAGAAAAAAGCTGACGTGTTAAGGTTCCACGTTTTGCACTCGTATTATCCGCTCGGTTCACTGCAGTCGATAGTGAACCCGGTTCAACCAACATTAGCAACGGAGCAAAATGGGGCTGGAAGTTTCACCCTGAATATTTCTAGGGTTAATGGGTCGGTGGCTATTGATACCGGGATTGTTCAGGCGTCGGTGACTCGAACGGTGTTTGATCAAAATCCAGTGGCGATATTTGGAGTGTCCACTGTTTTGTTGCCGAGAGAATATTTTGGTAAGAATCCAATTGAGGTGAATAAGCCAAGTGGTGGAGTAGCTGGATTAGCTGGCCCGCCGGAGATTTCTCTCTCGCCGGATTATTCGCCAGATATTGACGGTTCAGCTAGCCACTTGTCTTCACCGCCGGGATTAGGGAATAAAGGTACGTCGGCGGCGGGGAACAGGAAAAGTGTATTGAGAATATTTTTGGATTTGTGGTGCATAGGATTCTACCTACTGGTAATTAATTAATTCTCAAATCGTGTAATTATTTTTTGCTGCTATTTCCATTTTTCACACGGCAAATTGAATTTTGGATGGTACTAGAAAAAAACAATTATTCCTGCCAACGTGTTAATATTTTGTCTTTATGGAAATGATTTAGGTCAGGCAGTACCGATTTTCTGGCCTTTTCCCTATTAGTTTTTTTAATTTTAATATGTGTTGTTGTAATCTGTAAAGAGCTCCATTTTATTTATTGCAATTGCTAGATGAGTATGTTTATGATTTGTGTAAAAAAAAATGCAAGTCTTTTCATAGCTTTTGCGTTGTAGTATAGTTTCCACTAATTAGAGAAAAATAGTTGAGATCTTTATGCTTTTGTAGATGTGTAATAGCTTGTTTGGTCAAAAGTGTTTGTTACGGCGGAAAGTACTTTTGGTCAAAAAATTGAAGTGTTTGGCCAAGTTTTTGGAATGAAAAAAAAAGTGTTTTTGAGGAGAAGCAGAAGCAGTTTTTGAGAAGCAGAAAAAAATAGTTTCTTTCCTAAAGCACTTTTCTGAGAAGCACTTTTGAGAAAAATACACTTAGAAGCAGTTTTTAAAAGCTTGGTCAAACACTAATTATTGTTCAAAAGTGATTTTCAAATTAATTAGCTAAACACAAATTGTTTCTCACCAAAAATATTTTTTTTAAAATTATTTTTAAGAAAAACACTTCTCAAAATAAGCTGATTTTAGAAGCTTGGCCAAACATGCTATAAATATGTAATCAAGCCAACCAATTCTTGCACGGGATGTAATGGTTCAAA
The DNA here is from genome assembly GCA_005239495.1 of Nicotiana undulata. Classification (NCBI taxonomy): domain Eukaryota; kingdom Viridiplantae; phylum Streptophyta; class Magnoliopsida; order Solanales; family Solanaceae; genus Nicotiana; species Nicotiana undulata. The sequence goes on along the minus strand of ML282941.1, from coordinate 74,692 downwards.
TGTTTATGCAGGTATTGAGAAAATTAATGGTTGAGTTTTTATTTAATGGAAGAAAGAGGGTTAATTTTGAGTAAATATACTTTACATTTGTCGTAATCCATGTAAAGTTAAAGCTTAGTGCGAAACTGATACAGTTAGATCTCTCAGCATCCCTATATAACAATACTTTATTATACAAGCCAAAAAATTTCAAAAATAATTTTTATATTATATTATAATATATTTTCTCTATAATTATATTTGCTATAACATAAAAAATACTTGGAAAAAAAAAAGACCATTTTTTTCATCCAAAATGAAATGAGATTGACCAGTCTTTTGCTGAAATATCGGATCTTTAACGGGAAAATACCAATAATATTAGATTATTCTTTATAGATTTTGTTAGCTAATCACCGAAAGAAGGAAAAAGTACATCTCTTGGGGGGTGTTGGAAAATGTACTGAAATTATTATAGAAACTTTAATGTGGAAATGTACTTAGCTGTCACCACTCAGTTGTATTCAATTTCAATGTTCACCTGTCTCAGCAATACCGTACCCAAGAATAGAAGCCATTCAGGTCATTTTAGGTGAATTTTTGTCCTTTTCTTTTTTGAACTATTTAGGTGGCGTTTGCTTTGAAAATTCAAAGCCTGTTTTAAAGAAAATCAATTCTTGCAAATTATTATTTGAAGAAGTAAACTTTTATCTTTTTGTGCAAAATCGGCAGACAAACTAGAGTTTGCAAAAGTTGAATTTCTTTCTTTATTACAAAATTAAGTATTTGCATTTTTCCACCTGGTTGGAAGATGGAAAGAGGAGATATTTAGGTCACAATATCACATAGAAGTGTTGTAAGAAAACATTTGAATCAGTTTGGATGGGTGATGGAACATTTGTGGGTTTTTACTAGGGCTGTTCATTTGGATCGGATATCCGAAATCCGAATCGATCCATTTAATTTCGGATTTCGAATTTTGGATTGGACCGGATTTCGGATTGTGTTTATAAAAATTTCGGATTTCGGATCGGATTTGGATTAGTATATTTTAATCCGATTCGATCCGAAATCCGAAATTATTAGGCAATGTATAAATACTACACTTTAATTTCGAATAGTCAATACTTCCTTTACATCTTTTTCCAAGTTATTAGCTTTACAATTGCAAGAGTTAGCTATATTGGCACCATAGTACTCTCATAATTGTATAAACATGAATTTTTCTTAATGCATTGCCTCTTTTACAAAGAAAATATACATATTAGTTTGCAACTTTGAGGGATTTACGATCCGAAATCCGATCCGATCCAAACTTTAAATTCCAATCCGATCCGATATAATTCGGATCGGATTCGGATTGCATTTTCTAGAATCCGAAATCCGAATCCGAAATGTGCTAAATCCGATCTGATCCGATCCGTGCACAACCCTAGTCTTTACTGGTGAAAGTGATGTACGGGAACTTTTTTTTTTGCAGCAATGTCTGTTATCTATTGGTTATTCATATGAGTCAATTAGCCGGAGTCTGGTACCAAAGTGTGGTTCTTTTGGACTCGAGACTGAAATGAGTGTAAAAAAAAAATTAGTAACCAATCTATATATAACGCCCTTTTAAAGGGCGCTATATCTTAACGTTTGTTTTGGACGTTAAGGTATATCATCTTTTAAAAGAGTGTTATATATGAAACGTTTTTCCTAAAGGCGCTATACCTCACTATGACAAGACTGACAGATATAGCGCATTTATAAAACGCACTATACATATTTTGTGGACCCACCAATAATTCTATTGCGTTTAACTGACATAATAATAATTCAAATGGGTATAGCGCCCTTTTAAAGGGCGTTATACCTCAAAACATTCAACCCCTCGAGCTGGGCATTGCCTTATTTAAAGGTGTTAAGGATTTTGCAAAAATTCATTCAAAAATATTCCTAACTCTTGTTAAATTTTTCTTCTTGTTAAATTCTCAAGCATTTTGTCATAATGTCTTAAGAGCGAAAAGTAATGGTTTCGTTATATTAGGAGGGTGAGATTGTGGTGCCAAATAACTCTGTGAACTATAGTTTATCTCCACAGTGTCACGCTAAGTTGGCACTTATAATGGAGTGTGATACATTAATATTGTTGTTATGTAAAAAAATGAGTGTGAGGAAACATTCGGTGAACCTTAAAGTAACCGGAAGATATCCATATTCTGTCATTTCACAAGGGGTTGCTTGTTACGCTAAGTTTAACATTGAGGATGCTGAAACTTTGAGTGATTTTTTTAGGACTCCGGATGAATACCGGGAATTTCTTGTGATAAAATTTTTGGAAATATACGTCAAGATTGAAGATGTTCGCAATAATGAGGTTGCGCAAAGTAGGGATAACCCTCAGTCATCGGGTGTTATTCTGGAGCATTTTTTGCCGGATAGGTTCCGACTGAAAGAGTTTGTCCTGATTTAAACTTATCACCACAGGTGAATGAGGAGCGAGGAAATAATTTCTCTCCTACTTTACATAATCCACAAGACGAGTAGTAAACTTCAATTTTCCTTTGTGTTACGATGTATATTTTTGTTGTATTGAATTTGTATTAACACGCATATATTCCACATGGGGTACCGGTCAAATATGAATTTTACAAGTTATGAACTCACGCCCAATTGAAATATGCGTAGTTCTGGTGTGTTGGATCATGGTGTTTCATCCAGGAGTCATCACCAACAGGATAATGTCCATCATGGAATGTCAACACATTACGACTTGTAAGTGAAGTGATATAGCTATATGTAAAGTATTTATCAATTTGAGTAGCTTATTATTTTGTTGTTTGTGCAGTGAAAACGAGCAAGTTGAACCACATGTCCTGACTTAATTGCCCGAAGACGACATATTTAATCGGGATCTAGTAGACGCACAGAGTCAGGAAGAGAACAGTGATTATGACAAAAATGCCGATGAGTCCGGAGATGACACACCCTTTCTCTGATGAGGGTGGTGATGAGGAGGAAGAGAATGATGGACCTTATTTGACGAGGGAGTATGCCCCACCCCCCTTTATACCAAGAGTGTACGAGTCCCAAGTGTCGTTTCATTCAAGGCATATTACCTACCTTGATCATTTGCCAAGTATGCCGGATGTGGATGCCCTCACAAGGGATTTTGACAAAATTCGGACATCAATGTGGGATGAGTCTAGACCAACGGTGTTGGCAAAGGGCATGCTTTTTCCTGATAAAGCGCGCCTAAGCAGGCGGCGAAAATGTACAACGTAAAAGAGTGTAGTGAGATGACAGTATGGGAGTCAAGTCCGGATGTATACAAGGTTGTTTACCGTAGATGATTACGGGTTGTCATTAGATGATGCGTGCGATCAAGAAGAAAACAGGTATGTGAAAAGTGGGTAAATACATTGTCACCCACACTTGTGAAATAGACACATTCAATGGGAATCACTACAACTCGGATGTTGACTTGATTTCTCTTGTACTGATTCCACACATTGAAGCGTCCATAAGATACAAGATTAAAGAGTGCATTACATCAGTCCATCAGGAATATGGTTGTACCATTACCAAAAGAAAGACATTTCTCGGGATAAGCCTTTTGCAGCTCTACCTAGGTACATGGCCACACTGCTACACTTAACCCCGGGATCGTTGTTGAATGGAAGCTTAAGCGGTGTTCGGGAATAACAGAATATATATTCAAATTGTTTTATGGTCATTTAAACCAGCAATTGATGGTTTTCTCCATAGTCGGCCGGTAATATCCATAGATGACACTCATGTCTATGGAAAGTATGATATTAATATGTTATTCGCCGTTGCAGTAGATGCTAATGGGAAAATATTTTCTTTAGATTTTGCTATTTGTTCCAATGAAAGCCAAGAGACGTGGACACTATTTTGAACCACTTGAAAGAGCACATTGTCAAACAACGTTCGGGTATTTGTCTAATATCTGGTCGACATAGTGGTATTTTAAGTTCTGTAGAGAATTTGCCTGCATGGCAAGAACCATATGACTACCACTGTTAGTGTGTGAGGCACCTGAAGGCCAATTTCCAAAAGGCACATCCCAACAAGGATCTGCATGATTTAATATGGATGGCTACAACAGATCACCAAAAGCATAAATTTCGGAGGCACATGAAATCTATCAGGCAGGAAGATGAGGCAACATATCGTTGGTTACTGCGACATAAGCCTGAAAAGTGGACTTTGCATGCAGATGGTGGCAGAAGATGGGGAATTCTAACTACAAATGTGTCAGGATCTTTCAACGGGTTATTGAAGTCGGCACGAGGATTTCCTGTCACTACCATGGTGCGGATGATGGCGGAGAGGTTTGTTGAAAGGGCTGAAGCTGCAACATCATTGATGGAAAGGGGTGTTGAATTTATGCCACTATCAATGAAAGATTTGAGAAATACAGGCGGCGAGCACATTGGCATTCATTTTTACAGTATGATCACGAGAGAAATGTTTTTGAAGTTTGCACCGCTATCCATCAAAACCGCGGGAATAATGTACACACCATAAATGAATCTAAAAGGTTATTCTCTTGTGGAAAATGGTCCATCTACAAATGTCGTGCTCACATTTCATCAGGCGCTTTCAACGTACAGGTTTAGGGCCAAGCAACTACGTTGATAAAAAATACAGTGTTGTTGCATACTTAAACACCTATAGTGGGCAGTTGCAGCCAGTGGGTGTTGATCATTATTGGCCGCTGAAACCATTTAAAATGGTGTGTAATAAGGAGTTTTTGCGCCAGCAACAAGTGCAAAAATGAATGCGTATACGGAATAAAATGGATGCTCGTGATACCGTTTATGCGCGCAAATATGGTATATGCTCGCAAACAGGACACGACAGTCGAAAATGTCCTTCAGCTAGTTTGGACGGCGGTGGTAATCCAGCTCCTGGTGGAAGTTCATCTAATGTGCCCAACTATCAAGGATACACGTAGTGTTTTGTTTCCGTAATGTGGTTGTAATAAGTGTATGTACTTGTTTATGTTGCAAAATGTATCAAATAAAATTATGTTTCCATTGTTGTTAAATCTTGTTGATATTTAAAATTTTCAGTTGTGTAAATCAATGAATTTCTCCCTCCCATTCATGTAATAAAAAATAGTATTGGATTAAAAAACAAACTTATTACGTTGACTTTCGAATTTCAATCTAAAATTATTAGAAAACTACATTGTTAGAGGAGGAAGATGTTTGATAAATATGTGAATATATATAGCGCGGTTAAATACTATGTTATGTGTGTTGTCTTGTCGACCTGAAAAGTTGTCCACCTGCAAAAAAAGTCGTATTGTATCCGAAAGAATCTTTAACACGCGAAGCATAGCGCGGTTAAATACTATATTATGTGTGTTGTCTTGTCGACCTGAAAAGCTGCCTGCCTGCAAAAAGGTTGTATTGTATCCGAAAGAATCTTAAACACGCGAAGCATAGCGCAGTTAAATACCACGTTATGTGTGAGCATAGCGCGGTTAAATACTACGTTATGTGTGTTGCGTTGCCTATAAATAACTAGCGCATTCTAGTTATTTTCTGTGCTTAACCATAACAAATAGCAAAATTTTCCATAAAAGTAGAGTTTGTTTTCGCTATAACAAATGTGTGAACGCATTTATGTACCAATGTGCTATTATGGCAAACGATATATGGTAAAGGACTGCTGGGAGGATGGTCATGTTGGGTGCAGATATTGGATGTGTGTAAATAGGTTTGGAAGCAACAACTGAAATTATTGCAATTTTGAGGTATGGCTTGATGAACCCTGTAAGCAGGAATGCTACAAACGATCTTTGCAGTATTATCATGATATGAACAAAAGATACGAACGTGATGAGTTGAAATAAAACCAGAAATTGCGGCGTTGAAGGAGAAACTAAAAGAGGTGGAAGAAGAAAAATAGGTTGTTGGAGAAATTTGAGTGGTTGAAGCAGAGAATAATGGGCGATAGTGACTAAACAAACGCATGTATGTGTTGTGTGTAGTATTTTATCTTTATACTTTCCATGTCATGTATTTTCATTAGTTGTACTGAAGTTAAATTATGTTAAGTTGCTTTGTTTGTGTTGTAGTATTAAAAGAACGAAGAACCAGGAAAATAAATACATAATGCGCATATAATGTAAACAATAAAAATTGTTGCTATTATTTACATAAAATAATATTTACATAAAATACAAAAGAAATCAATGTGTCCCATAGCATGTGTGCTTCAATGCAGCCGCTGGCCTGAGGCGCATCCCATCTCTCCCGGCTACGCTATCAGGATCATCCTTATCACGTCACATTTTTATCGCAGGATGCGCTGCAGAATGATCATCAGTAGTGCTGGCAGGATCGGTAGAAGGGGTCATCGGTCCAGTAGTAACCTAAAAAAGAATAAGTCAGCTCAGTAATGAAAATATATTTAAAAATGTACGTGTTAAGTCACAAAAATTTAAATTGTCTTACCATGGTCTCGTCGGGCTCATGAATATAATCATACATCGCTGTCAGGTCAACATCGCACAAAGCGGCCTCCGTGATGGGCAAGGATGAAGTGTTAATAAGAAAATTATAAAGTTATTAATGGAAAATCAATGAGAAAAAAATAAATTTAAATTTAATGGTAATATAAACATTCCTGCGCATGTGAAAGATCCCCTGCGCCCCTCGATGATGAGACATAACTCAATCGGCACCCACTATCCGCATCTAGGGTCGGCTGATCCTCAATAGAGGTCGATGGGCCTGGAAAGTATGTATCCTAATCCTCTCCGGTAATGCTCGTGCCCGTGATCAACAATGGATCTGGTGAGGTCACCTGCGAAGTCCCTGGAGTGAGCTATAGCTGAAGGTTGTATGCCGGCATGATGTTGCGATGCTCGTCTAACTCATGGAGGTCACCCGACAGATCAGCTCCAATATACTCAACAGGTGCCTCAACACCCTCTTGCTGGGGACCACCTCCTCGCTGCACCCCACGACCCCGTGGGCCAGCCCTGCATCATGGGACACCCCCACCTCGTGGGGAAACCCTACCTCGTGGGACACCCCTACCTCGTTGGTATTGCGTTGGCGCCACATAAGTGGGGTCATTTCCTAAGCGTTTATCCTCTCGGGCTCGCCGCAGTGTCTGGGCAGCCAACTCTGTAACCTGCCAGCCATAATCGTGCAAAGTGGTCGCTCCCTCACCGGTATGCTGCTGCATCTGCAGTCCCTACTGGTAGAATAGATTTAGGCCAATAGCTTGCACTACGTGTAAAATATAAATTACGGAACGCTAGGTTACAATTATATAAGTAGGAATACCAAATATCATATCAGTGTCTCGTGTCGCCCGGCGTATGGGACGTACCGACCTCCAGCTCGATGAATGGTATTCTCGACGAAAAGTCGGGTAACGCCGCGGTACCAGGTCAAGTCGTCAGTCCCAAGTATCGACCTACGCCTCTAGCCATGCCACATATGCGTCGTCCACCCTGGAACGATCATCCCGTTGGTAATATGTGGGCTGCCATGTGGGTGGTGTCAGTACAAGTTGCGGACGGCGAAACTGGCGAAGTACCCGCTCCGTGGAATGATGCTCTACAATATCAAGGAACATTAGCGGGACCGAAGAGCTCCAAATAAGTCGGCCGACCGAGCAATAATCGGGCAGGCCAGATATCAACTCGTCGTTGTATGGAGTCCAGATGAACTATTAAGTAACAACATAAAACGTGAGCGCAACACATGTGAAGCTATGCCAAGTAAACTTAGGTATGCATTTACCTGTGCGCCCTCCAGAAAATCCAACAAATCCCTGCAAAGGGGGAGATTATGATGAGCCTCGTAATCTCGTACATATCCCCATCGGAGAATTCACCTCCTAGCCAGAGGGAGAAACGAAGGTGGTACATCCATAGGTAATGGTGGTAGAGGTGGGTGCAACTGCAGGAACCGCTCCCAGGCCCAAACCTAACATACAAAGTTGACGTAACATTTAAGATATATTTTTACTAGGTATGTCATAATGAATAGAGTATTTGAATATGTTGTCACCTGTAGCAGCGGAAAAAGTCCACATACGTCATGATGGGTGCCCATGCTCTCCCGGCACATCTGCCTATACAAGTAGGCGAGAACAACAGCACCCCAACTGTACATGGTTAAATCATCTAGCCACTCAAGTTGATGAAGAAATCTCATGCTGACTAGGTTCCCCGAAGTGTTCGGGAACAAGACCCCTCCAAAAATAAGGAGTAGCAGCAACTTCTTGTACCGCTGAATATGCAGATCCGTTGTATCGCCAGTGATGTCAGGGTGCAATATCTCCAAATGTTGTCGAATAGTCGTCAACTACAGACGACTGGACCCAGCATGTGCTGTCTCATCCTGTGGCCTGAAACTAGTGAGTTGTTGCAGCATGTCCAAATACTGCCCACGTGTCATCTCTCTCATGGCTTGCGGCAGAGCAACGGGGTGTCCATCAACGGGCAGCCCATATAAAAAACCCCACGATCCTGCAGTGTGATGGTGGCCTCACCAATCGGCAGGTCGAATGTGTGTGTCTCCAGTCTCCACCGCTCTATCAAGACCGTGACCAAAGACCAATCAAGGTGCAGCCGCCCGATCTCTAAAATCCTGTAGAAGCCTGTATCGTGCAGATGTCTGACTACACGTGGATGGAGAACTTTGCCCTTCAGAAAGTCCCACATGTCGTCCACTCTCCTGGCGCGGAGAGTCTGGGCTAGTATTCCCTCCCATATGTGGGTGGACTTATGATCGCCCTGTAACAACAGTAGCTCATCGCTGGAAAGTCCGGGATGCATAGGTCGCACCTCCATATCGTCTAGTATAAATTAAACAACATTAATTACATGTTTGTCTGTAAATTAAATAATTAATTTTTATAATTATACAATATTTAATTGTTAAGTATTCACATATGGGTTCCAGGCTCGGTATTTTAGGCCCAGTAGCACCAAGCTATCCTGAATTCTTGTATGTGTTAGTTGTATTATTTTACATGTTAGTTTTATAATTTTATATTCTCTCTTGTAAATTAAATAATTAATTTTTATAATTATAAAATATTTAATTATTAAGTATTCACATACGGGTTTCAGGCTCGATATTATAGGCCTGGTAGCACTAGGCTATCATGAATTCTTGTATGTGCAAGTTTTATTATTTTACATGTTAGTTTTATAATTTATATGCTTATTTGTAAAGTAAATAATTAATTTTATAATTATACAATATTTAATTATTAAGTATTCACATATGGGTTCCAAACTCGATATTTGAGGCTCAGTAGCACCAAACTATCCTGAATTCTTATATGTGTTAGCTCTATTATTTTACATGTTAGTTTTATAATTATATGTTTGTTTGTAAATTAAATAATTAATTTTTATAATTATATAATATTTAATTATTATGTATTCTCATATGGGTTCCAAGCTCAATATGTTAGGCCCAGTAGCACCAAGTTATCCTGAATTCTTGTATGTGTTAGTTTTATTATTTTAGATGTTAGTTTTATAATTTTATATGCTTGTTTGCTAATTAATAATTAATTTTTATAATTATACAATATTTAATTGGACAGAGTTTGTTTTGATCTATTAGTTAGTTTGACGTATTTTTGAGTATAAGAGATACTTAAACTACAGGGATACAATGCTAAAAGACACTACATTTTACAACGCTAAAAGGCACTACATTTTACTACGCTAAAACGACATTATATTACTAGCCTTTAAGCAAATAAATAATCTAAACTAGATAAAAACAGCAAATACATTTAATCACAAAATATTCACGAAAATACATATAAAACAGTAAAAGTAATTTAATAATATTTTTTTAACAAATAATAATGATTTCTCAATTTTTACATTTTTTTAGCACACTGATATCGTAGTCCGGATAAAAATAACATACCAGTTTAATCGCAAAAAAAAACACAAAACAACATGGAACACATTCAAAATAACTAATATGCATTATTTATACGAGTTTCGACATAAACTAAATCAGAATACCTCGATTTATGTTTTTCGAAAAGTTGAAGAATTGAAGATTTGAGCACGAAATAAGCAACCCACAACAAGAGAAGGCTTAGCTAGGATGTGGGACCAACACTCTTTACTTTTTGTGGTACGGGTGGGGTCCACATTTATCTCGTTAATGAGGGGGACCGCTGGAACAGTTTTGTTNGGGGGGGGGGGGGGGGGGGGGGGGGGTTGAAATATGGTTTGAACTTGGGGGAAGGGAATTAGGGGACGGGTATTTGAATATGTATAACGCAGTTTATTAATGCGCTATATGTATAGCGCCTTAATAAACTGTGTTATACATGAACGTCTAATCAGCTTTCAGTATAGCGCCTTTAAGAAAGGTGTTTTATGTATAACGCTCTTTTAAAGGCGCTATACATTAACGTCCAAAACGGACGTTAAGGTATAGCCCCCTTTACAAGGGTGTTATATATAGATTGGTTACTATTTTTTTGTACACTTCTTTTGGTCTTGAGACCAAAAGAACCACACTCTGGACTCCTATTAACCTTGTAAACCCCTACAATTAGAGCCACCGGAATCAAAACGTGGTTCTGTTGCACTCAAAGAATCCAAATGTGTGCGGAAAAAACTGGTGACTATTTTATGAGCCCGTTTGGACAAAAACAATTCCTTTTTTTTCAAAAAAAATTTACTTTTTTTTTTAAATCAACTTTTGTTCATAAAATTTCTAATTTCCACTTGAAGATGCATTTTGGAAATTTTTGATAATTTGAAAAACTCCAAAAAGCTATTTTTTAAAATTTTTACTCAAATCACTCACAAACTTCAAAAACAAGCCAAACTGAAATTTATGTCCAAACAGAACTCTACAAATACCATTGTCACTTGGAAAAAAAATCACCATTTTTTGGAATTTTACAATTCTTATGTTCAAACGCCTACTATATATAACGTCATTTAAAAGGGCGCTAAACTTTAACGGCCTTTGCCCAGTTTAAAAGGGTGTTATATATAAAATGGTCACCAGTTTTTTGTTCACGCATTTTAGTTCTTTGAGTCCAAAAGAACTATATTTTGATTCTTTGACTCACTGTTTGGTTGTATCTGACATTAACAACCCTGTGTATTGGACTAAACAGGAATATTTTGTAAAGGTATAAGGGCCATCGGTCAAAGTGATTCATTTTGTTCTCGATCTCTAATTTGGACCTCCCAAAATTTTATAAGGGCAGAAATCACTTTTAACGCACAGCCGAAACAATATATACTCGATAGCCGTAAAAAAATATATATTCATATATTTCTTGTATATAATATACACATATATATTGGCTATTATTTTGAAAATGAGTATACAGTGTCATTTTCCCTTTTGTTAACTAGATCAGCTTAGTATGGGCAGAACCTTCAACTTCCCTCTCCTTCTCACTTAATTTATTTTTGTTTTTTGATAAGTGCAATACCTTCCTCAACTCCTTTTACTTTTATTGGATATGGATATGGGTAGATTGATGCAATATAGTATCTGCTTCTATTAAGTACAGATACTTATCACAATGGACCGTAGTTTTCGAAATATTTAACCCCTTCGAGGGAGAAAATATTTTGAATGCAACGGTATGATGTGATCAAATATGACAAACTCTTTCCAACTCTTTATGTTTCAGCGCCCGCTGAAGCTACTTGGGTCCTAAACATGTCGAACATTACAAAATACACCCTACAGAAGAATGAAAACAGTAATGTAGTGAAATCGTCAAATTAGCAGCAATTAGTTAAGGCTGCATCAGAAAAGAATAACTCGTCCCACATGGCACAACAAACTAAAAGAAGACCCTGCCTAGAATACAACCAAGCTTTGGTTCATCCGTCTAATGATCACAATTTACCATCAAAATTGATCTAGACTTCATTCCGTTTTTGCCTTAGGTTTAATGCGCTTCACCCTTGAATATAGGAAAACTCCAGCAAGGGCCACTCCAGTGCCTACAATAGAAAATGAAGAAGAAAATTATTATATCGTTGTAAATAAAAAAGGTAATATCTAACTTTTTATATTCCACAATTGTGTTCACTTGAGCTGCCATCTGGAAGGATTGGAATAGGAAAAGGGGTTTCCTTCTCAATCAGCTATATGATGACAAGTATAAAGTGTAAGGTGTCATACCCAAACCGTTAATGGGAGAAACAGGTGTGCGGAAGAAGAGCACGGAAGTCACAATAACCACCACTCGCTTCACACAGTTGCCCACAGAATGAGTAACAGGAGATACCCTCTGCAATATCATGTAAGAAACCTGCACCAATACTTGAGTGTCAGCAAGAAATAACATAACCAGCTGTCGTCGCAAAGGAAAGTGACACAATTTTCAGTAATTCATGAAGAATTGTCAAATTGGTTTATGAAATTACATGAAACAAAGAATTCTACAGAATCAAACCAAGAGCTGCATAGTTCTAGCGGTCAGTCACACAGCCATGAGTAAGCTGTACAAGAAATTTTTAGCCCATTCTGCCTTAAAATGGCCATTGATCATAGCCAAAATTAGAAATTGCCACCCGACTGTTTTCAAATTTTCTGAGTCTTCCTAACATTTAAAAGGCATGCAATTTAAAGCTTTTCCCCTCATTTGTATCTTCAATTTTGTCAATATTCAGGGTGAAAAGCAGCAACAACCACATCGATCTTTCTAGACAAGCCCAAGCATCTAAATAAGGCAGGCAGGACTCAACTGTACTTTAGGAGATAGCAAGGAAGAGCCATGTCTTTCAAATTGGTCTACAGTTTATAGGAATCTGAACTTGCCGCATGCTCAATACTGTCAAAAATACGTGGCAGGGAAAGGAAGGCTCCTATCCTTTCCTAGAACAAGGGAACATCCATGATCCAACAACCACAAATTGTAACAGCACACCAGCACAAAACCAAACAGTGTAATACCAATCTTTTTTATTACCGAGAAAACCCCGAGGGCCAGTGGGCACATGGTTCAAAACTCAGTGGGCCAACAAATGCATAATTAGATCTCATGTGACCTTGTTTGTTCATTATTGTAGCAACATAAATCTTGTGATTTCTCACTATGAGGGAGGCTAGAATTTGAGAAGAACCACATTATAGGACTCCAATGAATCAATGAGATATACAAGGTAAAACCCTTATACCTGCTGATAAGCATGGAAGCAGAGAGCAGCAATGAGAGACCTTGTGTAAAGCTGGTTGACATTCACTCCCTAGCACCAAAGGAAAATCATGAATGTTTTTTCAAGTAGTTGCGGCAATTTCTATAATGGAACAATGAAAAACCACCCAGAGGTTCTATTTAAGCAAAGTGGTAAAACCAGTAGAAATTTCCACTTTATATAAGTATCACTTACTGCAGCTTCCAGGTATGCTGGGGTGAACTTGACACCTTCCGCGAAAAAGGCATACGGGGCCAGCAAGAAAAAGGACATGATTGTGATTATTGAAAAGAGAGTAATATTATCCAATGAGTCCTGTTAAAAAATTACAATTGTAAACTTCAAAGCATTTCAGAAACCAACAAAAACCACCCAAGAGACATAACTTGGGTTTTATCTAGTAAAGGCAATAAGGTTAATCTAGAAACAAGCTAGTTACTCGATGAAAAATGGAAAAGAACTATTGAACACCACACAAACAGTTTGCTCTCACAAATACCATTTAATATAAGCTTGAAACATCAACCAAAGAACCCTTCAACTTTGGGTGCACATTTTCTTCATACCCTCATCTAATAGCACGAAAAAGAATATAATTACCTCCTTCCGAACCATAAACTTCTTGCTGAGAACATTACGAGATTGATTGGTTAAATTAGAGGCCATTGCACTCCAAAATCCAGCCCTGGTAATCGACAAAACAAGAACTGTATATTAAAATTTGAAATAAAACTTTTATTGAAAGTGTCTCCCATTTCTATACCAATAAAGCAACAAAATCAGATGGCATTATTTAACATAGAACATTTGAATTTCCTACCAATTAAAAGATGCCTCAGTCAACGATGCCAGTGCCACTCCACCAACAATTGGTACAAGAGAAGACATAACCCATATGGTAGGGAACTGCATGAACAAGACACATCCAATGTCACTAGCTATAATAACATAGACCAGAAGACAAAGAACTACATTGAAGTGAATTTCTTTACTTTTCAAGTACTGGAAGCATAAATATGATCCGAATTAAGATGAAAATAAAGGAAAAGAGATTGAAAAATAATTGTATTTGCCTTACTATCACACAATTAATGCAAGACCTTTATATAGATATGTAAAAGTAATCATCTAAACCATACCTCGCCTAAGAACATAGCAGATAGAACAACGGAGAAGAATGGCTCCATAGCTTTAATAGTGTGAGTGAATGATACAGCAACTTTTCCGAGACTCACGTTGGTGAAAAGGTTGCCCAAGGTATGCACAACTGCCAATGGCAAAATTGCAACAAGCTGCCAATTGAAAATTTAGAATCAGAACTCGCGCACATAATCAGGTCTAAATCAAAGCATAGTAAATCCGTCTCAATGAAGTTACCTGTGCACCACTGATTTTTGGCCTTTTATATAGATTGAGAGTCCACATTAGAATTACAAGGACACTGCCAACGGCAAATTGCACAAGAGTCACTGTAACTGGGAAATGGAATGCTTTCAGCACCTACAGAATATACGAATCTTAATTAAAGACACACCTTGCCATGTTCGGAAACACAAAAGGTAACATTTCTTTTCAGTAAGGGATTCAAAATCACTTCAATTAAGTTGCAAACTATATATAAATGTAGGTTGAAAATGGCTCAAATTGCAAACTACACTCAGCGGATAGATAATTCCAGAAAGTTATAAGAAAATTAACATCTGACGAAGTTTGAATCTGAAAATTTTGAACGATAAATGCCTTGAAGAACCTCATAAATTACAATACATGCATGCATTTATGTAGAAAAAAACACTATCAACCACAAGAAATGAAGCAAAACTTATACACGTACAAAAACCAAAATACCCAACACGCATTAGCACTACCTGAAAAAGGTAGTATAAGAAACTAGGACCTCAGATCAGGGAAAGTAAAGCGCACCTGTTTGTTGTAAATGTTGAAGTAGATGTTAAATAGATACCAAAGGCCGAAAAGCGATCCGAGCACCAAAGTATCCTTCAAAGGCTTGGCTTTAGGGGCTTCTCCAGCGCTCTCGGGAACGGATGTGGCCCGAACCCCCACTCCGTCCGATTCACGCTCCGGGGCCGGCGGCGGAACCGAAATCCATCCATTACGATTCAACGAATCAGCTGAGCAACGAATAGGATTGAGATTCCGTGCTGCGGAGCCATTTAGGGAGCCAAAACGAAGCGACGTACGAGAAGACAGAGCAGATAAAGGATTGAATGTGAATAACGAAGCGGAACTAGAAGGCTTGTGAGGCTTCTTAGGAAGTGAAATTGACGGAGAAAACGAGATTGCAGTGCTCTGCATTTTGGCGAGTCAGATCAGGGAAACTAAACTTGCAGCAGTGAGAGAATGAGAAGATAAGAAAACGAGAAGAGATGAATATATATTCTAAGGTAGAAAGAGGGAAAGTGTGAGGAGACGTTGGGGGCTCCGTCGAGGCGTGAGAAGTGAAGTGCAAACAGAGAGGCAAAATCAGAGAGTTCAGAAATGTTTAGGGATATTCTGGATATTTTCGGTAACTTTTGGGGGTTGCTTTTTCTATGATAATTCGGAATTGTGGGTTGGGTTGGTGAACCCAAAAGGTGGTTGGGGATGGACCCAGGACAAATTTGTGGTAAATCATTTTCACACCAACTTGGAAGGATTGTGATTGGATAAAAATAAAAAAGAAATATAAGTTCTAAACAGGCAATAGGAGCATATATGTTACAAGGCTATAATATATGAGGTTTAAGAAAATCACATAATAAATCAAACTTAAGGTCTTACATTTAATATATATTAGACTTTTGAAATACTTAGTTGGTGTTTAGATCAATTTACAATTACAGTATTACACACATAATGCATCTTTTTATCTAACGAACAATTGAATCGTGAAAAAGGCCTATTTTAGAGAGAGAAAGTATCCCCTCCCTCTATACTACCTACATGGACACAACCACTACATCACCAATTATCCCACCGGAACCATCGGATAAAAATAACCAAATGGATGTAGAAGAAGCACCAACACAATTCAACAAGGAAATGTAACTGGACAATCAAGCAGTAAGCCAAATAGGGTATTACGATGAGGAGTCTCCCCCAATAATCAACGATGATAAAGGAAAAGGTATTGATATCTCAATTGCCCTCTCACGTGCAAATAAGAAACGCATATGCCAACCATGGCGCTTATCAGTAATCATAAAGGTCTTTGGTCGTAGAATATCGCACCATTCTTCGATCTAAACTAATTAACCTCTGGGAACCATCCGAACAGTTAATCTTAATTGACCTAAGAGGGGATTTCTTCATTTTCAAATTTGGTCTAGGGGAAAATATGGCTATGGCACTACACCTAGGCCCATGGTTCATTTCTAGGAATTTCCTAACAGTACGCAATTGGGAACAAAAATTCGCCCCACAAGAAGCTACATTAACTTCCACAGCCATTTGGATCTGTCTGCCACAACTACCAACTGAATTCTATGATAAAGAAATACCGAAAAAAGTTGGGAGACAACTTGGCAAATTATTAAAAAATGATTCATGCACAACCTTCTACACTAAGAGTAAGGTATGCACGCATTTGTATCCAAGTACCTCTTGAAACCCCGGTGGAAACAACATTCATCATTGCTGGGCTGGCTTGAAGGATTTACTATAACATCTCTAACATGTGAGCTAGGGTCCTAATCTCCAAACATTGTAACTGAAACCATACCCCTAGGAAGCCCAAGTCCCCGATCTAGCAGTGTATTCTTAAAGGTTGGAATACATGTAATAAAGCCAGTAGATTGGTGGTCCACAAAGGTAATAGGGTGAGCTTCATTAATGATGCCTAGATTACCAACCATCCATCCATTAGGGACATGATTGAGGGTCCACTCACCCCAAATGACATCACTACCAAAGTGGACACTATCTTCAGTTATGGGAAATGGGATACTACATTCATCTACATGAACCTTCCCGAGGATATAACTAAACTAACCAAATCCATATTCATCCCTACAAGCTCTGTTAAGGAAGACATGCTAATTTGGGGGCCGGCTACAAATGGTTCCTTTACCACCAATGTAGCATATACCTTCCTTAATAACAACAATAAGACTCTAATGAATGAAGAAGGGGGGTAAATTCAGTTCGATTTGGAGGTTAAAAGTCCCAAACAAAATAAAAATATTTATGTGGGTACTTGCACATGACAGGCTCCCAATCGGTGCTTTCCTGCACAAAATTGGGGTAAATTGCAACCTTGCATGTTGTTTCTGCTCAACCATCCCTGAAAGTAGTAATCATGTCTTCTTTGAATGCCCCAATGTAACCAAATTCTGGCATGACCTAGTATCAAAGGAACTACTGAAACCCAACAGTTGAATCATATCTTTATAGCCCAACCATGGCCAACCACTTGAAATAAATTAAGGAAGTTGTCCTTTAATAACATTATCCCTTTCTGCTTCTCGCACATTTGACTAACTAGGAACTATAACCTTTTAAAGTAATAAGAAAGATACCATCTCAATTGACATCACCATTGCCAAATCAATTGAGTACTACACAATATCATAGAAACGTGTGTTTAGGAAGCCTTTTCCTACCAAAGTTAAACGGGAGTCCCCATGAGGGGCACTATAAACTAAACACTGATGGAGTAGCTAACGGTAATCCAGGCATCGAGGTAATTGGTGGGGTCTTTAGGGTTCACAACGAGGACTGGATTCTAGGGTATATGAAAAACATGTCACACATTATGTCAGAGTTAATTCTTTGCTAAATGGTCTCAAAATTGCAGAACAAAATGGATGAGTACCTCTAGAAATAGCTATAGACTCGGCAGAGGTAATAAGGATGCTAATCACAGGAAATATAACTTATGATCCTATTATATGTGAATGCAGATTGTTGATCCAAATGATGGCCAGAGTAGTAGTGAGACACAATTACAGGGAGCAGAATAGAGTGACTGATGCATTGGCAAAGAAATAAGTAAAAACAAAAGTTTTGGGAAAAACTACCATGCTAGCAGTTCCTTTATTGTTTGCAAATAAATTGTTATGGGCAGACATCCTAGGAACTGAAGTAACTAGATATTTTTTTGGCATGTAATATTAATACACCGGAAAAAAACATATCCGTTTTAGGGGATTACAATACCCAACTAACCAGCACTATGTAATGTAGTTTTTCGTATACATAATTTCCTATTTGACCAAAAAAAATGTGCACCGGCATTGGTACATTAATTTCCATAATTGCTACCATTGTATAGTCGTTCTCACTTCTCATATAGCTTGGGAGTACTTATTAACCTAATATAATCATAATTTTTTATAAGAACTGCTTGGGATTTAACGATCACGATTCACGACCAATGTTCATTAGTTATCTACTAAAACAATGGGGAGTACATTATTCTCACTTCTCACATAGCAATGGGGAGTACTTCTTAACCTAATAAAACATTAAAGTGCTTGGTGTTTTCGTTAGGATTATTAGAATAATACATCGAAATCCTCGAAACTGGTTTAGTTAGGAACCTTTATTTATTTATTTCCATCATCAAGTCCAAGATTCATGTCCCTGAAGTACGAATCTCCTTGTAATTTCCAAGACATTTTTCTTTGGAAAATAACTGTTATATTGCTTCGTATTTTTCCTTAACCCCTCCTCCATCCTAAGCTCCTTGCTTACTTTTCTTATAATTTAACTAAACAATAACGGAAAAGGTCCAAATATGCCCGTGAACTATTTGAAATAGGAAAAATATACCCGTCGTTAATAGTTTGGCCCAAATATGCCCATACCGTCCAATAGTTGTGCAAATTTGCCCTTTTTTTAACGGAAACATTATTTTTTCTTTTCTTTTTTTAATTAATTAAAATCAAAATATTTTTTTCCAGTTTTTAGAAAAATATCGCTTTAAAAAAATTGAAAACTAATTTCTAAAACAATTGTTTTTGTAAAAACTAAAAAAAAATTGAAAAGCAATTTTCTAAAGCAATGTTTTTGTAAAACTGAAAAAAACAAATATTTTCTTTTTATCAGTTTTTAGTTTTAAAAAATATCAGTTTTTTCCAGTTTTTACCGCTTTAGAAAAAAAAAATCAGTTTTTTTCTCTAGAATTTACAAAAATCATTGTTTTAGAAAATAATTTTTCAGTTTTTTTAAAGCAATTTTTTTTCGTTTTCTCAGTTTTTAGTAAAAATAAATTCAGTTTTTTTTTTTCAATTTTTACAAAAACATTGCTTTTTAGATTTTATTTCTGTTTTTACAAAAACAGTGTTTTAGAAAGAAAAAAAATCAGTTCTTTTGTAAAAACTGGAAAAAAAATATTTCCCTTCTTTTCCTTCAGTTTTTAGTAAAAAAAACTTTTAGAAAAATTGCTTTAGAAAAAATATGTTTTGATTTTAATTAATTAAAAAAAGAAAAGAAAAAATATTGTTTCCGTTAAAAAAAGGGCAAATTTGCACAACTATTGGACGGTTTGGGCATATTTGGGCCAAACTATTAACGACGGACATATTTGTCCTATTTTAAATAGTTCACGGGCATATTTAAACCTTTTACGAAACAAGAATACTAAGGGAAGAATTAAGAGTGTTTTATATGGAGGATCATACAAGATCAGATGTTCAATTCTGTGATTACGGAAAATAGAATAGTAATAAAACCTTCATTGTAAAAGAAAATTGCAAAAACGAACCACATAATTTTTTGTGAAGAAAGTTAAATGGAAATAAAGAAAATAGATGGCATTATGAAATAGACGAAAAAGATAATCAATCCATGAACAAAGGGAGTAAATAGTATATTAAGGAAAAACTTGATATAATAAAGGTACAAGGCATTCGCTTCTAGTGATCTATTCTAAAGAAAAGGACAACACAAGATGTTTAGTTTGAAGACCATACGAGAAACAGTTATTTCCCACCAAAGTTCTATTCAAACCTCTCTATAACATCGTCCCTATATGACAATACTTAACTATTAAAGCCAAACTTTTCTTTATGTTATAATATATGTTCTCTATAAAAAACACTTAACAAACTAGGCTGTTATTTATTATTTTAATGACTATAAAGAACGTTCCTAACACAAACAAGGAATTGACCCTATCACACTATAAAAGCAAACGCACTTCTCCTAATCTCCTTATGTTAGGTTTTCATTCTTTTCCTTCTCCCTTTTTTCTTCGTTAAAACAAAACAAGTCAGTCGTCATTAATTTAAGCATGTATGACAGGTGAAATGGAACAGCAGATCTAGGAGACTTGGGAAGAATGCATGTAGACAGATTCATGATATATATTCATATACTCCTACTTATTTTTGCTTCTTATTTAACTTCTAGTTGTCATAAGCATCTTTACAATTTTTGTTGTTACTTGCAACTTGCAAATATCCAGAGCTACCATATCTCCTACTGCAGTGGTCCATAATGGTTTTTACCCCTTGATAAGCATAAGCAACAATGCCCAATCCAGAAAAAAGACCACCCTCGTTTCAACTGTTCTGTATTCATATAGTTAAGGAATGCACAATTCATGATTGTAATAAAAATTACAACATGTTCATAAATTAAACATTCCTCCCTTAATTCAAAGACAATGATGATTGCAAGTGTTCATATACGTCTTCATGACATGTAAACTTGAACACTTGCAGTCTTCATTACCTGGCATACTGGGCAACTATTAATAAACCCTTCGCATTCTTTACAAAGACACAAGTGTCTGCATGGAAATAACAAGACACTGACTTCTTTACTCTTGCAAGCTCTGCATTTTAGCTGCTGTATTTGGGGTACTTGGTCTTGCGAACCGCTTGCCAAACCAAGGTGGTTCGTACTTGAAGCAGCATCATTTACTTCACTATCTCCGCAGCCTTCTTGAACTTGCACGGAACCATGGGCCATGGCCTGCTGAATATTGCTTTTCAGGGCATTGGCAACTGACTCGTTGTACTTTGCTCTGTAATGCCATGATTGAGCTTCTACAGTAATCTGCTTTATTCTATCCCCAAGTTCATTGTTCTTGCGGTTCAAATTGTCTATTTCAAGATTTTTCTCGTATAATCTCTTGTTAACTTCTTTTTGCAAGGAGCTCAGTAAAGATACTGTCTGTCGATGAATCAACTCCCGCATGCCCTTCATCATATTATCCTCCTGCGAAACCAAGGATGAATCAGTAGTGGCAAAGGACAAACTTCAGAAAATACAATTTAAATGCAGAAAAATACATAACATGTTAGTGTTATATCCAACCTCCATTTCTCACACTATTTATTGCCCCTAAGTATCAATGTTTGCCCAATTCTCATAAATAAAATAGAGACACCAACCTTGTGGCGGGGCATATGTGGAAATGCTCTTACTCAGAGAAGTAATATCCCGGCAAATCAAAAGATACATAATGATGACTAGATGCATATGAAACCCTTTATCAGTAGGTAGACATCGATATCAAGAATGGATAGTGGAGAAACGTATTCCTTTTTCATACACTTGTGTAACTTAATCCAGATAAATCAAAAATTTAGCATGCCAAGTTTCAGAAAAAGTTAATAAATACATTACGCTTTCTGAAAAATATAATTACATTACCTGCACTTTTATGTACCGATCAAATTCTTCTCTTTGCTTGTCAATCTCACATTTAAAACCACTATCTATCGGCAAAAAAGCAGGAAGGGATGCTTTCATGTTTTCAGGTGCAGAAGTGACTGAGGAATTACGTTCTTTTTCCTCGTAAGAAAGTCTGAGTCCAGTTGATACAGTATTTGGATTCAACATACTTCCAGCTTGATCCACTTCATTCTGACAAAAGTTGTTATTCAAGGATATCTTAAGCTTTTGCTGGGTATAGTTGGGTTCAGCATCCCGGACTCTTTTGGTGGGGCGAACTGCAGCAGATGGGTGTTCATTCACAGTGTGGCTCATCCGGTATCCACTACACCCAACATTAACTGAAAAAGATGGGGGGAAAAGTCCATGAGATCCGAGGAAAATAAGACCAGGAATTATTAATACCACTCGGTCTATTTTTTTCTTATTAAGGATTAACACCACTCCGTCTAGAACTAGGCAGATGTGGTTAGATTTCTCGGGGAAGAACCATACAAAGGAGCACCAAAGAAGGAAAATCAGCAAATAAGTGCGCAAATCAGTGCATGCTGGTTGATAGAAAGCGTTAAAGCTCGCTGATTTGGTTTGTGGTGGTGGTTTGGGGGGGTAAGTGTCCTGCAGTTTGAGATGCATGACTGAAGCACATAGAGAAAATCTAATCTACCATGCCTGAGTTAGATAAAAGCAAAGAACTCTACTTTTTACAAAGGGGTGAAGATACTTTCGCATAAATTTGACTTCTTAAATATTCATAATCCAAGAAAGCAGTACTTATGGAGAAAGGTCGGTATAAATTATAAAGTAAAAGCTTTAGCTAAGTACAACAATTAACTGCCTCTGAATATAAAACAAGTATCATATACATAATCAGATATAACAAATAGAGTGAGTATTGACATCATCACAAGCGTTAATGGTAGTCTTTGCATTTCCCCCTTACCCCAGAGGTGACTAAGTTGCACACTGTTAGTGTGTAGCGTGTACCTTTATTAGTCAGATATCAAAATGATACTGTCCCATATCAGGTATCATATCGAACAGAGTCCTTAAATTTAAATGGTAGGAAATGATAAGAGAATATGAATGTGCTTCATCTTGATGACATTCTGGCCATACAGTCACTATTTCCTTTTCTGGACAGTTGCAAGGCTCACCCTTCACCGGCCACAGCTAATATACCAATGGAACCTCATCTAACAGCCGCAGATAAAGATTTATTTCTTGGAAGTAAGAAATAAGATTGATCGGAAGGGACAGAATGAATACCCAACCCTCCTTTACCTCGAGTTCGAATTGTTTACTCCAGACAATGATTCCCAATTCATTATTTGGATCTTTGTTTCAAATATAATTAAGTCATAACAACATAATGACATATTCAGACCAAAAAAGCTCTAGGGTTTAGCATGAAGCTACCTAACTTTCTGAAGATATCTTGCAAAAGGTTACATGCACCTCTAATCGTAGATATGCAAGACCTGTTTAAAGTCTATGAAAATCACATTCATCTAAAAGATAAAGCTGAAGAAAGAAACAACAACAACGATCTCAGTTTCCTCAAGTGATCTGAACAAGAATAACAGGCACCTACCATTTAATGTCTTCCTTGCATTCTTCAAATTATACATTAAAACAAGTCTTCCGCCCATCTCCTAGAACGGTTCCACGTAAATAGAGATTCTATAAAATCAGCATAAGCTCAAAACCTTGACCAACATTTTGGTGATGAGATGTATTTCCTACACGCTGGCTTCTTCTCTTGTCTCCTCCTTTCAACCCAACTTTGAATCTTAACAGGACAAATCAAAGATGTTGAAGAGAATGCTAATAGTGCAGGTGATCACTATCATGAGCCAAGGGTGGAACTTGTCTATTTTAATTCTCTAAGATTTCCTTATTAGACACTCAACCAATTGCGAATGCCTCACCTCAGGCTTTAGGCATTGGAGTTTCCGAACAACCACAAAGACAAGGTACTCTTCACATATGCCCTGGAACAATTATAATTCATCTGGCAGGGGTGAAATACAAGCCCGTGAAGGAGTCTTAATAACACTAATATAGATCAGTTCGTATAAACCTTCTGGAATTGCTTTAACTCAAGAACTAGAAAGTTATGCAAAGCCATGCTGAACATGGCAATTCAAACACGAAAGAAAAACCAAACCACATAGATACTGCATTAACAATCAATCTACCAGATTCATGACGAAAAATCAAGCAGAAAAAAGCAGCACATAAAAGAGGAAAATCATGAATCAAATTAGTGAGTACTTATTATATTGCAAAACAAAAGTTCTTATTGAAGGCTGCTGATATGTAAAATTCTTGTGGAGAAGCAATTGGGAAACTCACAATCTCCAAACAATTGTAGCTGAGGCAATGCATTCGCGTCGTACTGAAAACAATTCCCCTCTAATAACGCAGGAAACAAAGTGTTGCCTTTACTTCCGTCTCCAAACATATTCCTGAAACATTTACAGTTTTAGCACACGATTAATACCCAACCCCTTAAATGGTTCCACAAATTGAAATAGAAGCGATCGATCGACTCGGCAAACATAAGAACGAAATTCCCATGTCCCAAATGGGCATAAAAACAACAGAAAATTAAAAGGAGCCCAGAAAATAAGAATAAAAACAACTAGGATACCTCAAAAACTGGTAATCTCAGAGAAGTAGCGGCAGATCTGAAAGAGCGAATATTAGTAAGAAGAAAGAGTGGAGAAGAGGAAGAAAGGGAGAGAAAAGAAGGGAGAGAAGAAGTGGGGGAGAGGGAGAGGATTAGGAAGAAGCATAATAATAATAATAACAATAACAGTAGATGGAGAGAAGTGGTGGTGGTGTAATAGTTGTGGGGAAAGGTTTCGGTTAAGAAAAACGATTCCATTCGTTGGTTTTGGCGTTGGAATTGGTGTAGGTGATGCAAATCACAAGACTCGTTGAAGAAATCTTGCCCTTTTCCTTGCCTTGTTAGTATAATAATCTCTCTTTCATAATACTCTGTCTTTGGCAGCTTTCTTTTCGTTTTCCCATCAGTTTTTTTAATTTATTTCAGTTACGTTCTGCTCCGTTGAATTTACCTTATTGCCCCCCGCTCTCCCCTCCAAATCTGCAACTTTTCCGCATCCGCATTTTAACGGATATTATAACATGTTTAGTCAAACTTTTAAAAGGAAACAAGATACTTTAAGTATAAGCAGTTTGGGATAACCAGAAAAAAATAGCTTCTCTTCACAAAAAATACTTTTGAAAAAAATACACTTAAAAATAGTTTTTTAAAGTTTGATCAAACACTAATTACTGCTTAGAAGTATTTTTCAAATTTATTTAACCAAACATAAATTGTTTATCGCCAAAAGTACTTTGGAGAAAAAACACTTCTCAAAATAAGTTGTTTTTGCAGATCTACCAAACGGGCTATTAGTATGTTACACCTAGACCTGCCAAAAATAATTATCCACCCAATCCAACCCAGTAAAAATGGGTTGGTTAATTGATGTTACACCTAGACCTGCCAAAATTGTTAAAAATAATAGTTATCCACCTAACCCAACCCAGTAAAAATGAGTTGGTTAACTGACTTTTTTAAAACGGGTTGAATATGGATATTACCCATATTATCCATTAGAAAAATGAGTAACCAAATGGGTAACCAATGGGTAAATATGGATGATACAATTATTGAAAAATTATTTCAGTAATGTTCTTCTGTTGCAAGGGACAACAAATTCATATTAGAGCTTGAGGTTAATGTGAAGTCATGAATGAATAATATATTTACTCATTTTATCCGTCGGTTAATTCGTTTATTACTCGTGTTAAATATGGGTTGGATCGAATAATTTATTCATTTTTTCATTACCCATTTCGATCCGAATCATATTCGACCCGACTCATCCATTTGCCACTCCTAGTTACACCTATTATACTACCTAATCATCTTTATTATTTTCTTTTTTTTCTTGGTACATGTATCACCGGGATAAATTGAAAGTTTGTGGTCAATCTAAATTGGTAATAGGCGTATATACCAAGTACAGGTAAGTTACCTCTAAATTAATAAATGATTTACTGGAGTTAGACAAATTGTATAATCTGAAGAAATTCTTATCTTTGTTGGTGATAAATTTTTAGTTCTATTTAAAAGGGTCTAATTCAATAAACATCGAATATCAATAAGAAAACAATAAAATTCGAACAAAGATCAATACAATCTATGGATGGGACCGATATCTAATCAATTCCGAGCCTTCAATATTCGTTCTTGATTAATAAAAATATCTTGATAAATTCTTTCGCAAATGTTCATCGTGCTCATGAAAATATGAAAGAATTGGGTTATTCATTATTTTTTTAGAAACAGTCTTTATACCTTCACAATATAGGAGAAGGTTTGCATACGCACGAGGGGTGACAAAATTATTTTAAAAAAATAGTTAACCACTCATATTATCCACTAAAAAATAGGTTAGATAATCAACTTTTTAAAATTGGGTCAAATATGAGTCAAAACTTATTATCCATTTAGAAAATAGATAACCAATGAATGACTAATGAGTTTACCTTTGTAAACTCAATTGGGTGTTCCTCAAGTTTGGAAGATTATGAATTCTATCAAAAGTGGTCATATTCAAGAAGTCATGTATAATATGGTTACCCATATTATCCGTGGGTTAACTCATTTTTTATCTGTATTAAATATCGGATAATTTATCCGTTTTTTCATTACCTGTTTTCAACCCGAACTATATTCAACCTTGTTAGTAGTCTGTATTTGTAAAACAATTCTGGATAAAATAAATAACATAAACAGAAATGTAAGTGAAATAACAAAACCAATTCGAGCCCACTAAATTCACAGTGTTTCCTTAAGGAATTTAATCCCCTCCTAGTACTCATGGTTATGGATTATTTCCTCCCAGGATAGAATGAATTACACACTTATGTAGTGGTACTTCAAACCCCGGTGTTTTAGCGAACACAAAGTTTGGTTGCAAATCACACTTATTGTTGCTTTCTTTGAAGTTAAAAATATGCAGAAGAAAGGAGGAGAACTCAGAAATTAGTATGTAAAATCTGAGAGAATGAACTTGTATTTATAGTCAAAGTTGGGCTGAAATCTGAAGAGGTGCAACTCTTCAGAATGGCTGTTTTTGCAAAACGACCATAAAATAAATGCCATGACATAATTGGCTATTTACTCAACAGTAAAGAAGAAAAATTGAATGGCAGTTAATGTTCTATTACAAAAACATAAAACTCAAAATTAGATAACCGATGGATTTAATATTAATATTTATTTTAATATTAATATTTTGTTATTAAACAAATATTTAATAACATTTCTGTTAATATTTAATATTATCAAATAAATTTGGTCCAAAAATTAATCAATCGATCATTTGACCGAAGCCGAGCGAGCGACGACGATGACGACGGCGCGAGGCTTGTCTTCTTCTCAACTCTTTATGAGTTAGAAGAAGAGCAATTGCTTATATACCCATCAAAAGTCTTTTCATCTTCTCATATAGGAGGGAACCTCAAATATTACTCAAATATTTCATTTCTCATTCACCATATTTGAAGCTATTAATGTTTAAAACCCCAACAAACCCGACTCGCATGTTTGTCACTCGCAGTACGCACTATACTCGCCCAACCCTAATATGTGAGATTATACCACATATGTTATTATTGTTGTTGTTAAGTAGGCTAGAAAGGGTACAATAGTAAAGTTGGAGCGATGTTACTTCCAAAGGGGTTCTTGTCTGCACTGCAGGTGGTGATCGGTCCTAGCTAGGCCAACAATCATCCACCCAATGAATGACATTTACGAGTGGAAACCAAACTCTGAACAAATCTCTTTTTTGAATTAATTTTAGTAAAAAGGCGAAAGAAGATGGAAGAGACGTGAAGAATCACGAGGAAAATTTGGTAATCTAATTGATTGAACATGTGATGATGATAACCACCCGGTCCACACATACAGACACACACACAGCAGGGTGGTGCCAATTAACGTGACAGAGGAGTCAGTAGACTCGCATGTGACACATGACTTCAAAGCCGGCTGCGACCACTCCACTTTGTGGGACCCGTTAGCGTTTTTTTTTTTCAGTTGGTATCCAATACTTGCATTGAACCGACGAAACTAGAATTTACGCAGGGAATCCCACATTAAAATAAAACACACTAACACAGACAATTTCATAGTTGGGATTCAAAAGCCGAATTATTAATATTGCACCGTAACCTTTAATTTCATTATTATTCCTATGCTGCCCTAGCGCATCCATATTTGAACAAAGTTATAAGCTATGGAGTAATATGTTGTGCATAACAAGTGACACCTAATTTGGTTTCGATTTATAGCTTATTTTGCTAAGCTTCTGTTGGGATATTAAGCTTAATGTAGCTTAAAAAATAGTGATTAGATAATGGAGGAAAAATGAAATATTTGAGTTTAATTTGAAATTATCTCCTTGATGAAGGGACATTGTCTCATACCGGAAGATGAAGAGATTTTTAATAGATATATAAGCAGTTGCTCTTCTTCTAACTTTTAAAGAGTTAAGAAGAAGGCAAGCCTCGCGCCGTCGTCGTCGCTTGCTCGGCTCGGATTCGAATTCGGATTTGGTCAAATGATTGATTAAACCAAATTTATTTGTTAATAGTAAATATTTGTTTACCTTGAAAATGGTGATTACAATTATATTTGATTTGTAGTTCTAAAAATATGTGATTTATTTTTATACTAGTTGTTAGGCAATAGAAGCTGAGTGTGAGTTAAGAAAATGAGATAAGAGCGAGAGACATTGGTGATATGCAAACCAGACAGTTGTGAGACAGGGTCTCGAGCTGGCCGAAGTTGGGCCTCGAGGTCGAGCCGGTATGCCTAACATGGGGCGATCGATGAAGAAATAACAATATTGGGGGTCTCGATTATAGCCATTTTATGATCAATAATGAACAATAAATGAAAAACAATTAATGAACACAATAAATAGAAGTAATAAATCAGAAGAACAATTGTGGGGTATGTTTAAGCTAGAAAACAGAGAATGTTCTTGTATTGAATATCATGTATGCCAAAAAATAACAAGGGTCCCCTTTATATAGGAGGGGGAATCCTAACATAGTACATGTGTAATTATTACAAAGAAATACAATCGGCAATGTAGACGTGTAATTTTTGACCCTCCCAGAGATTTTATACATTTTAACGGTTAATAGTTAGTTTAGGCCTAATATCGTCATTTTAGCTAGTTTTAACTCTTTTACTTTATTTTAAGTACAAAAATTAAAAAAATACAAAAAATGAGTTTATTTTAATATTTAATTAATTCAGTTTTAATTAATATTTTTAGAATTATAAATTTTGTATCATTTTTAAAAGGAAGAGTAAGTTTTTGGGTTGTAAAGTCCATTTTCTGGTCTTTGACCCAATTTCAAAAGTCCACTCCCCTTAGCCCAATACCCACTAACCTAACCCTAAAACCTATACTCCTTCTTCTTAAATACTACACCTTAACATGAGTAAGACTACACATTAGACCCTTTTAACAAAATATACACCATACAACAGAACACACGCTTACACAATGGGAACCCTAGACTGATATTCAGCCCTCCCTACCACCGCCTGCACCTCACCTGACCACTGCCGCCGGACCAACCTCCATTATCACCTCTTCTTCTTCTTCTTAACCAAAAGACAGACGCTAACAGGGCCCCAGCCGCCTCCCTGCCAATTTCCCGCATCTGCCGCCGTCCCCAGCCTCACACCACCGCACCCTAACAGCCCTTCCTCCTCCACGCAACACACAATAATCAAAAGAGACCCCTAACTCCGGCAAACACCACAGAAAACAGTAGGCCACCGCCACCCTATCACCATCAAATTTGCCGCTCCCTACCGTCAAAACGCCGGAATCCGACGAGGCAGCAGCCACCGGCGCTGTTGCTGTCTCAACCTTCGTCCATCTCTCTCACCCCTCATACTCTCTCATCACTTTTCCGATTACGAAGATCTATCACCAGTGAGTTCTCAAACGCAGGGATCTCCATTAAAGCCGTCAGTTGGGTTACTGTTTCCGTTCGAGGTGCCGAAGGTCGTTAGGCACAAATTTTCAGTTGAAATCTAATTTGCGCTTGTTTATTGTTGTTGTAACCAATTTGCAGTGAATAGGGATGGCAATGGGGCGGGGCGGGTTTGGTAAAACCCACAAAAATGTCAACCTGCCCCGCCCCGCCCCCACATAGTTATTTTTCAGTTTTTAACCCGCCCTGCCCCGCCCCGCTTAATTTTTTTCTTCTTCTTTTTTCGCTAATTTTGTGTTTTGTTTCTATTTTCAATCATTGGTTTTCTAAAAACATGTTCATTACACCGGCATTCCTTGTAATGCGTCATAGCAGAGAATATCTTTACCTTTGTAATAATGTATATGATCTTTCAAAATAAATGGGTTACTATCATTGCCTATTACTAATACGATATATTGAATTTTGTAATTTTATTTTTGTGAGACTTATGCAAATTGGTTAATTATAAATCAAAATTGTATTCGTGCTAGTGAAGAAAAATGAAATTGCAGTTGAAATGATTGCTTTGTTTCAAAAAAGATAAAATTCAAAATTGCCCCGCATTAAACCCACAACCCGCCCCGCCCCGCCCTGCTTTAAAATTTTTAAAAATTATTTTAACCCGCCCCGCACTCGCCCCGCACTCGCCCCGCCCCATTGCCATCCCTAGCAGTGAAGCAACAAAGGTCCATTTCTATTTTAAATCTTCATTACGTGCATATCTTTACATATGATGTTGCTGAACTTATACTATTAATATATTGTTTATATGTTTACTTGGTGATTTGTCCTTAGTTTGAAAGTTGTTGTGATGCTGATTCTCAGTTTCTTTTATTAGCTTTGCAACTGCAATTTAGCAGTAACAATTGTAGCTTAGAGTTCATTGGTGTGCTTCAAGTTATTTGCTAAATGGATCGGTTGAGTAGGATTCAATATCATGTTTATGGGCTAGTATTGAGTCTTACGAAATTGAAGGGAATTCTGGTCGCCGTTTGATTCATAGATGTTAATAATTTCGAAATGCCTTTTAGCCCGTTAATTATTTGTATTTTAGACGGCTAATCAAGTTATCATGAACATCGTAGTTTGTTTTAAGTGCGAATAATAAATCATCGCGACTTTGGGTACGGTTCTCGTGACGTAGTTGTGACGCTTAACTATTAGAATTCGGGTGTGCATTTCATGTGACCTGACTATAACTTCAAACAACAATATAAATTAACATGTTGTGAATTGCGGGTGTGTT
Source organism: Nicotiana undulata (assembly GCA_005239495.1). Classification (NCBI taxonomy): domain Eukaryota; kingdom Viridiplantae; phylum Streptophyta; class Magnoliopsida; order Solanales; family Solanaceae; genus Nicotiana; species Nicotiana undulata. The sequence continues at coordinate 43,559 of ML282941.1, read as the reverse complement.
TCACAGCGCGATCGCAATGTGTATAAAAACGTAAGTCTAAGTTCGGGTGTGCATTTCATGTGACCCGGTTGCAACTTTGTTTAATATGAGAAAATATGTCGTAAATCGTGGGTGCATTTCATGTGACGCGGTTTGCAACGTATATCTTGTAAATAACTAAAGGCGGTTTAAAAGGAATAAATGCACAATAGGTTTCAAACAATATTTTAAAATCAGATAAATAGGCCAATAATAATAGTTGAGCGACCGTGCTAAAACCACGGAACCCGAGAATGCCTAACACCTTCTCTCGGGTTAACAGAATTCCTTACCCGCATTTCTGTGTTTCGCAGACCGTAAAACATAGTCAATTTTTCCTCAATTCGGGATTTAAACTGGTGACTTGGGACACCATAAATTATTCCAAGTGGCGACTATGAATTTTAAATAAAAAATAATCCCGTTTCGATTGTCACTTAAATTGGAAAAAACTCCCTTATACCCTTCTGGGGATAGTAAAAAGGAGGTGTGACAGCTCTGGCGACTCTGCTGGGGATTGAACCCAGAATCTCTGGTTCAGGGTTCAAGAATTCGAGCTTAGAATAACTGTTATATTTGGCTTTATTATATGATTTTACATGTTTGAACTTAATGTGCTAAATGTCGATTTTTACCGCTTTGATATTGATTGGATTGTATATAAATTGTTACGAAACTCTCTTCTCTCTAAGTCTTCTAAATCATCTGGGAAGTGTGCACTTCGTGTGACTTCTTTTATGTTAGACTCATATCCAAATTTTAGAACGAGGTTCGGACAAGTTGCAAAGCCGATGAAGCTTCTGTATTCCCGGTACGCTGCCCCCCCCCCCCCCC